>JAQHUG010000017.1:1983916-2016837 GCA_028555095.1 Dicrostonyx torquatus | reverse complement strand
GCTGGGTGTTGGCAGCTTTGTCAGGGAGTGCTGGGAAGACTAGAAGTTTTCCTGTAGATACTATGGTGTTTTATGTTGGCCAGCACCTTCCACACTGAGACCCACACAAGACCATGCATGCAGAATTGTGCTTGTCTGCATGTGTCTACAGAGAGGTTAAGGTATGTTCACTGACTGAGAAATTGGGTTTTACTTAATGTTTAATTAATGTAGACTTAAAGATGAATACTCAACAATTGGAGAGGTTCAACTCTGCTGGAACATTGGAACTTTCTTTTCTAGCTTTTTTTTTTCCAAGACAGGGTTTCTCTTTATAGCTTTGGTGCCAGTCCTGGAACTAGCCCTGTAGACCAGGCTGCTCTCGAACTCACAGAGATTTGCCTGCCTCTGCCTCATGGGTGCACCACCACCGCCCAGCTCTTTTTTAGGTTTTTAACTTATGAAGTATAAATGTAGATACATTATTTCCCATGAAAATTTATTATGTCAAGTGACATGTACTATGCATGTAAAATTCACATCATACTTTGAAGGCTTAATATATAGAAATGAAAAAAATTTGTGAATAAGTTTGTGTATTGATTATTTGCTTAAAGTAAAGTATTTTGGGCATACTTGCTTAAATGAAATGCTCTTAAAATTAATGTAATTATTTGCAAACATTAGAAAATATAAAGAATTTAAAATTACATATGTAATTCTCATGGTATTTTTATAGGACAACTTTGGTGTAGAACTAAAAATTCCAGAAAAAAATTAGTTTCTTATAAGGAATTAACATGTATTTTGTTTTCTTTTCTCAAATACAATGCAGAAATTATAATCAATTCATCTATAATGGAAAGCTCTGGAGCTAGAGGTAGCTCAGTGGGTGAGAGTACTTGCTGTGTATGCAGGAGGGATCCCCAGTGCCCACATAACAAGCTGCATGTGGCCATGCATGCTGTAACCCCAGCACTGTGGAGAGACAGAGACAGGAGGATTGTTGGGGCTTCTTGGCCAAGAACCTAGCGCCAGGTTCAGTGAGACCCTGTCACAAAGAAGAGGTGGGAATGATGAAGCAGGGGACCAGATGTCCTTTCCGGCCTCTGCTGTATACTTACAGGTGCACATCCTTCCACTCACTTGTGTGCATACACACACACACGCATGCACTCACGCACAAACACACACACACACACACACACACACACACACAGGCAAATGTTTGGTCATCAGCACCTCAGAACTCTTGTCTTGGCACCACTTTCACGAGATCTCCACCCATGGTTTCAATCTCCTGGCAAGCCTCCCGTTTTCCCTTACTGTGAATCAGTTACATTTGTATACTTTGGCATATATGTATTCTCTGGAGCAACAGTAACTCAGGCTCTGAGAGCCTGGCACATCTCAAGTGAACCCGCTGGAAGAAATAAGCATGGCAGAACATGGACAACGGCATCAGGAGACCCTTACCTGGGACACTAGAAGCTGAAATAGAAAGCCGCTGTTGTCACAACCTAAAGCTCTGTTGGTTCAGCACATGTATAAATGCCACTCAGGTTTGTGGTCACTTTGTAGAGATCTAGCGATCTTTCCTGGAGTGTTTTTAATAGAAGAACCCAACCTTTCACTAATTGAATGTCACCAGCTCCCTGATAATGTCAATAGAGCTGAATGTTATCGTCTGAGAGTGACTTCTAGCTGCTGGGGAAGGCTGAGAGAAAGCCCGACTGTATGAGTGCAACATGAAAGATGGTGATAATATGGCCACAGAAGGCTGCCATGATTGATTGGCCATTAAAAAGAATTTATAGCACTTCAATCTTTTTGCCTTGTGAAGCCCGCCTGAATGGGTCACTCTAATGATTGGATTTAGAACTATGTTGAAAGATCAGCTGGACTTAACAACTGGGCTTTGATGTTAAATTGACCCTGGATTTGGAATCACAAAGACCCAAAGGGATTGGAATGCCAACTCTCCTCCCTGCCCGCTAATTGACTTTTGACAAATGATGTCAAACTTCTTGGGCCTCATTTTCTCACCCCTGAAGTGGGTGTGATACTGGTTTTCTCACAAATATTTAGTGGGTACATTGTAGTTGCCTTGAGTTACACAACATTTTTTGCCCCTCCTTGGCATGCTTCCCCACACCTTAGGCAATGGTTTTCTGAATCAACACTTAACTGTGTAATGATGCTAGATTTCCACACCTACTGTCACCTTCTGGCCACCACCCCCACCACCATTTCCACCATTTCACCATTTTCCCAGTTGCTAACATCTGTAAGAGGGTTTACTTTGCCAGGTTTTTTCACATAAGCTGCTTCTTCTTCTTCTTCTTCTTCTTCTTCTTCTTCTTCTTCTTCTTCTTCTTCTTCTTCTTCTTCTTCTTCTTCTTCTTCTCCTTCTCCTTCTCCTTCTCCTTCTCCTTCTCCTTCTCCTTCTCCGTCTCCTTCTCCTCTTCCTCCTCCTCTCCCTCCTTCTTCTTCTTTTGCTCTGCACATGATGTCAGAAGTTTCCTTCCTACAGAGAGAGACCCTTACTTCTGATAGTTATTTGGAGGACTTAGAAAATTTAGATTTTATTTTTTTTACTTGAATAAGGCCTATTCAATAAGGGCTGTTCAACTGAATCCATCAGCAAATATATATTGATCATTCTGCTTCAGTCAATAAGTTGTAAGCATTTAAACTATCAGTCAAGCTTTGCTTTAGGCCTTGGAGGTAGAGAACCAGTAGAGGCTTTTGTGCAGTCTAGCTTCAGGGGAGGAGAGAATGCACATCTGTGATGAGAGAGTGAGTCCTGGGGCCCAGAGAGTGTGAAGTGCAGAGGCAGTATTGCAAAGGGCAGGTATGAGAGGAAAAGATGATGTCATCAAAAGCTCTTTCTCCTCTTTAAAGTCACACATAATAGACATTAAAAATTATTTGTTGATAGGTAGATGAATTTTATCAGGAATTGGTTCTTGTTTGTGGCCTTTAAAATATGAATTTGAGTTCTAATGAGAAACAGAAAGGGGGTGGGCCCAGAAGGGAGGGGAGGTGGGAAGGAACCGGGAGGAGTAGAGGGAGGGGAACCACAATCAGGATATACCATATAAGAAAAAGAGCAATGTTCAATAGAAACAAAAGGACCAAATATGGATTCAAGTTCTTTGTATAAATACCCTTGTTACAAGTAAACTTTACTAATAAAACTCTTCTTTGCGCATACACTTTCTTGCACTTGTGTGTGCATACGTGTGCAACTGTACCACCACAGCATGTGTGTAGAGGTCAACCCGGGAACAGGCTCCAGTGACTTCTTACCTTAACCTTGTTCAACACTGTGTGTCTTGTCTTCACCCCCTCTACTCTTTAGGCACGGCCTAGGCTTACACACATGTGAGCATTTGAATCTGGCTTTTCACATGGGTCCCAGTGAGCTGTCTCCCTAGCTCCCATAATAAGCCTTTTCTGCGAGTGCTGCTCACACACTGAGCAGTAGAGTTAAAGTTACTGCCCCTCTGATGTGCTCCACAAACTCTTTACCAAGACTCCCATCTGGCTGTGGTTGTGATGGTTTTGTCTTCTTGTTCAATGTCATGTGGCTGTGTTAGGTAAAATGGTAGGCTTGAGGGTCCCATCATGGATTACAAGGACGTTTTTGCCCTCCCACTGTCTTTGCACAAGTAAAAGTCAATGTTTTGTCATTTTGAGGAGACATTTAAGGGTCTAAATATATGCTCTTACTTATTACACCTTCTTGCTTAGGGGAAGTTATGTAAGATACTGAAAGCAAATGGCAGATTGATCCTCAGGAGGAACAAACATCTTTGCGGTAAACCATTTTCACTGCAAACCTTGGAGTGGAATTCTGATGGTGTTCTCTTTCCCTGTAGGTTCCTGAACGAATCAGAGTCTGCTGATGATAACTTGGTTCTGTCATTTCATGAATCAAGTTTCCATTGAACTTGGTTTTGTGGCCCTTTCATCATGGAGAAAATTCAGAGAAGGAACAGATTTTTGGCTGAGTTCCAGGGTACTGTGTTCACACAGGGGAGGCGGGAAGTGATGAAAGAGGCCATAGAGAGGACCACCGGGATCTCCTGGGTCTCCTGGCATAGGCATCACCATGACAACATACTTACAAATAATGTTTGCTGTTGTAAATTCATATGCAGCATAAACGGTGTAGTTCTAACCACTCTTAGGCATATAATTTGGTGGCACTCATTGCGTTCACAGTGCTGGGTCACTTCTGCCACTGTTCCTCTTTCATTGCAGAGCTCTGTGAGTGTTAAGCCTCAACCGTCCATCTGCTCTACTTCTCTTTGACCCTGCTAATCTCTAATTTATCTCCCGTGAGCTCTCCAATAATGGATAATTCACATGAATAGAATCAGGCAGTACTTGTTCCGTTGTATCTGGTATATTTCTTTCAACGTAATGTCTCTGAGGTTCTTCTATTTGGTGTTATATGTTGGGACCTCATTCTTTTAGGCAGCTGAATAATATTCCAATGCAGGCATTTATAACATACTTGGTGCTTCTGACCGTCGGTTATTGTAATATTGCTTTGAACATTGGGGTGCAACTTTATATTTGTACCCTTGTCCTTGAGTTAAGCTCCTTAGGGTACATAGGCAGAAGGGGATTGCTGGTTCATATGGTAATTCTGTGTTAAGCTTTCCAAGGACCTATTTAACTCTTTACTAAAGCTGGCTCCCATTTCATACTCCCAGCGATACAGGGCTCACAGTTCTCCACATACTAACCATTTCTTATTTCTGTTTCGTAAATAGCTTATCTCATTAAAACCTTCATAGTAGGTGCATAAAGGTGGTAGCTGATTTGGTTTTCATTTACATTTCCCAAATGACTGATGGTGTTGACTATGTTTTCCTGTGGGCTTCGTGGTGTCTTGATTATGTTGGCTACTCCAAGGGCTTCCTCCATTTTAAACAATGTTTTGATTCTGTTTTGTTCATGAGTATACTTTGATACTTATTCGATTTCCTTTGTGTATTTTTTAGAGTGCTATAGCTGTGAGGTAAACCTGTGTGACTTACTTGATTTGCGTTCTTCCCCTGTGTGCTTTCATTTTACTTGGACATGTTTGTGAAGTTGGCTTTGCCTCTTCCCCATTTTGTTGCCCATACTTTCTTCCTGGTGATGAATACGTTCCCCCAACAGGAGGTCATGTTTCTCTATGCTGTACTTGAGGTTACACAGTCTTAGCTTCTACACTCCGGTTGCTGATTTTCAGTGAGTTTTGTGAATGGTGTGAGTTAGGGTTTATTCTTTTGTATGTAGAAAGTTGGTCTTCATTCACTGTCCTTTCCGTTCTTACTTTTTAAAAATGTACTGTTTTAAGTTTTTTTTCTACTTTTTCTATGTCTTCCAATGAATTTATTTATATCAACATGAAAAAACAAGGCAAAATGAAGTTACAAATCTTTAATGGTTCCTCATTTGTGATACTTAAAATTATATGTTTTAGAGACAATTATCCGCACACTTCTTTTACTTGGTAGGAATTAAAAATGCATTTTTTGAGGGTACTTATCATGATAGAGAGTTACCAACTTTGATGGACAACTTGAAATAGAGGTTTCCCAGCATTCTTTAGGGTTAGATTTTCATTTGCAGAATTCCTTCAGAATGGCAGAAGTCATCCTGAATTCACAGCTTGGTGGCCGCTGATATTGTGGGATTAGTTTAGCATCCAGAAGATAATCAATATGAGTGTGTTGATTGGCAGGCTGGAGATGCCTCTGGCAGAATCACAGTTCCATTTCCACTTGACAGCTCAAGACCCAAGACTTTGTCTGCTCATCTTTCAACACTTTCCTTCGCTCAAGGAGACATGTGGCCTTTCTCTATGAGTAGACAGCTTTCCTTAATGGGAGGTAATAGTTTCTCTGAGAAGCTATAATTTCTCAAGTAACTTTAAGACATTATCTTAAACATCTATTAGAGGTTAAATGTTAAGCAGGGCATTGGGAAGCTAAGAAGAATCAGTACTATTCAGGGATGCTTTATGGGGCAGCAGAGGCAAGAGGTGTTCATACATTCTGGTGTACTAAGCCATTGAAAATGGAAGACAGTGCCTTTCAGAAATATTTAAGTGTTGTTATTTTAAAGAAGTGTGACATGGAGGTTTGAGTCTCGCTGTTCTAAAGCTCAACTATTACTCTGAGACTTGCTAAGAGTGTGGTAAGAACCAGTTATATATTTAATTTCTCTAAGCCGTGTTTATTTCCTTTTGTGAAATGATGACTTGTGTATATCGTTCAGATTGCTGTCATGAAAACTACACGTAGGAATCAAATTGGCCAATGCACCTCACTGGCATGCTGAGAACACAAACTTTCCCAGAGAGGCACTGCGGTTTGCCTGAAAACATTGGCATATTTGTATTGCACAAATCCTGAATTTAATTGTGATATTTTAATACATGCATGTACTCGGATTGTCATTTTTCCAAAGATTGTCTCACAACAAGATGGACTCTGCCTTGTATTCTTTAGTGGGAACTAAGACTTTGGAGTTAACATCTGTGTCACTAGCTGGTGACCAGTAAGTACAGGAGCGGGAATTTGAGGCTATCCAGCCCATTCACAGATGTGTTAGCCATGACTACATACTGCCTTACACTGTCTTACTTGAAGGAGCAATTATTTGGATTTTTTTTTTTAAAAAGATGATCATGAAAGGATTCCTGGGGGAATTAGACTTTGAACCTGGCCTTGAGGCATTGTGGAAAAAAATGTTTTTTTTTTTTTTTCTCTGCTTCTCTCTCAACTCTAATATAAATACATGGTGTTGGGTTAATGCTGTGTGGGTGGAAAACTGTATTTTTATTGTATTTTTAATGCCCTGGGGTTAAGGCTCATCTGCCAACCGCCTCCTGATATTTATTAAACTCGACCATGATGCCAGCTTTCTCTAACCATCACATTTCACTACTCAACGATGTGAATGACAGCGTCTCCCCCAAGAGCGTGGTGTGAAGTGGAGGCTACGGCTGCAGTGGAGGTCTGCCACTCAGGGTTAGGGCTTTCATTACCTTTGGCAGGATGTGAAAATTATAGGTTAAAAGGGGGCACGAGTTGAATTTGCCTCTCTGGGGCTATCGCTAGTTTTTCAATAAATACTCCTGATATTGGAGAAATGTCAAAAAAACCCCAAAGCCTTGCAATCTGGTAAAAATGACAGTTTACGCTGCCCAGCTGAGAACACTGCCAAGCCATAAGCCCATCTGTTGACTTGTTGATAATACACACAGCACACAATTATGGGAATTAGTCCAATTTGTAGTCACTACGATTGTGTGAGCATATTCTTCTAGAGTGATTGACAGGACATGATATTTTGAGGTCTTTTTATTCCCTGTATTAATATAATATGAACTGTGAAAAGATTAAAGCCTCATTTACATAACCTGAGATAAAAGGGGTGAAATATTGTAATTATCCTTTCAAGCTAAATTTTCACTACGATTTAAATTAACCTATGCAGAGAGCAAGTTAACCCCAAAGAGAGCTCTTGACTTGAAATTTATTTGTGAAATCAGCAATGTTTATAAACTGGCCCGTCAATTAGCCATGAGCTCTTGAGATGCCTCCTGCGAATTGAAGATGATGAGGAGTTGAGATAGCTTTGCTGCTGTAGGGCATTTCAGTTTCTCTCTAATCGTGCTCCAGTTTTATCTGGGTAAAATAGACAAGATTATCATAACTAGCCATGCCTTTTTGGTTTTTCAAAGTACCGAGCTAGAAAGAGTAAAGGTCCGCCATGAGGAAATTTGGGTTTTGGCTACATGCTAATTCTGTCACTTTCCAAGAGAGCTGGGGCTTCTCAGATTCAGGGTGTGTAAACTCCCACTGACCTAAAGGACACCAGTGACTCAGAAGTCCTGCAGTGCCCAGAAAAACATGTAATTAACTGGGTGCTTAAAATCCTGCTAAATTAAATTATGTTCTAGATCCAGAATACTTTTTAACAAACCTAAAATTCTGAGTTATGCAAACTGGAATATTGTAATGCTTGTTTCTACTTTAGCATTAGAAAAATTGCAGAGGATAGGGATAATATTATTTGTTCAGTGTTTTGATTTACATTAAAAATTAAATAAAATATTAGAATTAAACGGCATATTTTTTTTACTAACCCTGAAATTCACAGCTAAATCCTTTGAGATTTCCAAAAGAATTCACAAGACACTTGCTTTAATTAAAACGCATACTGTATTTCACAGTTTCCAAGGTCCGTAACTTAGGTGTGTTTTCATGAGTGTCTCTGTTTCAAGGTCATGTGGTAGCAGTCACAATGTCAGCCACAGCCACCATCTCAATAGAACAACTCCCCTCCGTGAGGAGATGATTCATCTCTGCCTTTCCCAATGTGATTCCTGGGAGGATCTGGCTTGGATAGCCTTTCAGAGCAAGGGACTTAATTCCTGCTTAGCCGGCTAGAAACCTCTCTGAGTTCCTTGCCATGGAGGCATCACAAGATAGCTCAAAACATGGCCATAGGATTTCTTTGCATGCTTGAGAGAGTTATGAAAGAGAATTAAACATCCAAGATTTCATCCAGGTTTTCTGGCACCTGTTTCCAGAGGAACCATCCACGACTTTGATGAGAATACACCATTAAGTTTCAACGGCCCTCCAAGGGAGGACCATGCTTACAGTGTGAAGACGAGGAGACATGGTCTCACCAGCGTCTTCTGGGCTGTCTATAACATCACTGAACTTATCTAGGATTTTATTTCAGAAAAATGAACACAGAGATTATAGAATATGCTTTGCTGGGATGGACAAATTACCTTTACAAGGAGACACCATTTATTTAAGGATAGTAGATTTCAGTCTTTCCTTGAAATATGTGAAGTATTGGTAAGTCCAGTGGCTTTGTAGAACTGTGGATATATGGATATTAATAATAAAATCAAGTCAAGGGTATAAAAGCAGCAACAACATGAACCGGCTTGTCACTGAGATATGCCTTTTAGGTTAGCTACAGAATGAGTTTTTCTGTTTTCTATGTTTCACAGTTGCATGAACATTGATACTTTTCAGTCCGGCCATTGCTTTAGGCATGGTAGAGAATGATACTGTTTCTGGGGCAATAGCTAATAGGATACAACCATCTCTACGTCTGCTTCTCAGTCCATCTTCGACTTTTCATCATCTCTGCCAACACTCGCTGGTAGACAAGATTTGAAACCAGTAACTTTACTTCCAAATATTAGCTTGTCTGGTGGCATTTGCATTTCAAATCTGGCTTCGTGAAATGGAAAGCCTTGTCCCTCTGGTAAAGGAATTTCAGTGAACAGGTGGAAATGTAGTTTTACACACACACACACACACACACACACACACACACACACACTGAGCAGATGTGTCCCCTTCTAACAGTAGAGTCTTGTCTGTGTTTTCATCCAATCCTGATAAAGTAGGGCCTCTTGAGCTCAAGTTCAGTATGTTTCTAGGGCAGGGAAGAAATAGTAAGTAAATAATAATTGGAAAAAAAAGAATCTTATTGTTTTTCTTTTATGCATTGTGGGAGAATAAAGAAATAATATTTAGCTGTGGAGGACAGTGCTCCTCTTATTTAGTGGAGTGGAGGTTTGTGAGCAAGACAGAAATTTTGGGAAGTGGTGAAAATGTCTACTTGGCTCCGGGGATGAGAAAAAAAGGAAATTGACACAAGTATAGACTGCATTCCATAATCTCCTTATTTTCATGCTTGAGAAGTGGCTTTCTAGTTTTCTTAATTAAGGAGAGTGGGGGTAAGAGAAATTGGATAGGTTGTCCTATTCGTAAAGAGGACCTCATGGCGCATCCTGTCTCGTGAATTTGCTATTGGCGCAAACGGGTTAATACATAAGGTACCTGATAATGCGTGCCTCGTCACCACTACAATCACTGCTGTGTTCCAAGGTCATATAGTCAGGAAGGAGGAGGGGAAGAATATGAATCAGGATGCCTGACTCAACCCTTTCTGCTTCTTCTCAAATCAGCAGTTTGAGAGTTAGTGTGGGGAGGTCGGCACAGGTGGGCGAGAGAGCCTGAAAGGAAGGTAAAGAATTGTCAGTGTGGAGAAGAGAGAGCTGGGAGAAAGTTCGTGCAGACAAGAGCAACTGAAGGGTGTGGGAGTTGATGTAGGCGGACGTGAATTGCTGGGGGGTTTAAAAGTCAACTGTGGTTTATTTGAACCTGATATGCTATTGAGTGCCAGGGGAGGATGTTGGGAGGGTGCATTATTTGGTCAAAGCAGGGGTGAAGGAAAAGTTTTAGAGATGACATTCTCAGCTATGATTAATAGAGAAGGGAGGATAAGAAGCTCCTCTGTAAACTACACTAAGACCTAGAAGAAAGAAGAACAGACAACAGCAGAGAAGTGGCTGCGTAAGATTGGCACAGGACGTTGCCTCATTTCTGGCCATGAGTCCTGTAGACTTCAAGTTTGAAGTGTGCTCTGTAAACTTGGTGTGGTTAGGATCTGAGGATATCCATCAGCAGTGTGATAGTGAGGGATTTTTTTTCTAGAACCCACAATCAAGGAAGACTTGCCAACACATCTTTCTGGTCTGCCTTTGTTGGTGTTGAGCACAAAATGAAGAGCAGGTATTCCTATAAAAGTGTGTATTAACAGCACAGTTGAGGCTTGCAGAGTTGAAGCAGAATTACCCACCGAGCTGGGCAGTTGTCAGCTGGAAAATCAGTGAGACACTGTGAATCATAGCTTCTTCGTGTGCACAGGGCCAAGATAGAGTCACACACATGAGAGGCAAGGAAAAAAACACTTCACTGGCAGAGAGATTGCCTGCAACAGTACATAGTTCTGAGAAACAGGGCAGGGCATTTGTGGCTATTCAGCCCCCATGATCTTTGTGATTATGGTGAGGGATGAGCAGAGCTGGTCCTCTGTTTACACATACTAATTGTTTCTTCTCCAAGGCAGACACCACCTACAGTCATTAGGAAACCCATTTTAAGTGTCAGGTCACTAGAAAAGTACCATGCTCATTTGTACTTTCATGCCATTCTCCTGTTCAATCCACTAAACCAGGCTGACTCAGTGACTGTCCATCCCCACTGCTGCAGCCGAAATGCCTGGTGGCTTCTACATTCATATATGTGTGATGGCATTGTGGAACACCAGTTTAGGATGTGTTACATTCATTCATGCTGTGGAATATTTGTGTAATGATGCAAAGATTGTCACATCCTTTCATATTGTATTTGTTTAACTCTGTGAAGCTGTGTTACTCTGCCTGCCCAAAGCACCGAATTGGTCCAATAAAGAGCTAAGTGGCCCAATAGCTGAGCAGGAGAGAGAGCTAGGCAGGTCTGGGAGGCAGAGGGAATAAATAGAAACAGAAAGATCGAGAAGGAACAAGTAAAGGAGGAGAGGAGGACACAAGGGCCAGTCACCCAGCTACACAGCCAGCCTCAGAGTAAGGAGCAAAGAAAGGCATATAGAATAGAGAAAGATAAAATCCCAGAAGGTAGATGGGACAACCTAAGTTAGAAAAGCTGGCTAGAAACAAGCCAAGCTAAGGCTGGGCATTTATAAATAAGAATAAGTCTCTGCATATTTATTTGGGAGCTGGGTATCAGGCCCCCAAAGAGTAACAAAGACCAACTACAGATGGCATTAAGAGGTGGAACCTTTGGAAGGTGATTGTGTCACTAGGACAGGGTTCATGAATGGGTTGGGTCCCAAAGATGGTTCCACTTTCCACGATTTGGGGACACAGCAAAAAGGAGCCATTTGTGAGAAAAAGGCTTTAACCTGAATTTAACGATGCCTTCTCCTTGGCTTTCATTAGAACAGTGTGCAGAAAATGTTTTAGTAATAAACCATCCAGTTTATGGCAGTTTTTATTAGAGAAGCCCCATAGAACCAACACACCCGCTTTCAGCCTTGTATTGTATTGTAGCTAGTCTTTATCTGGGTAGAATATTTATCAGCTACTTCATCTCCACTGCCTGTAAGGCTATGGAAGATTCAGAAGCACTAGAATCAGAGCCATTGCTGCCTTATACACCCTGAGGGACCGCGCTTGTATCTCTGTCTTATTGCTGGGTATTCCTTTGAATCGACAGGGCCACTGGGGACCTACTACATCCTTCAGCATTAATGTTAGTGGAAGAATTTTCTTTTGTGACCTGATCATATTACTTAAATCATCTTATTTTGTGTAAATTTGCTAAGGTTGATACTCCAAGGTAGGCTTTCTTGTTAATTCTAGGGTTCAGGTTTCAGAAGTATCAATGTTTCCAAAGACGTAAGAGCCCTAAGGGGTTATAAAGAGAATGAGAAGGAGTTAGGAAAAGCTCATCTCAGCCTTCTTCTCACTGCATGTCAGAACTCTATAACAAGCTAAGTGAGCTTTATTCTTTCAGGCTCCACCCTTGTCAGTGCAAGCCAATGATGCTCCTACTACATTAGAAGTTCCAGACAACCTTTAATGGCTAATATTCGACCTATTTGTAGTAGGTGAGATACTTAAATCTTTAGTGAAATAGTAAAATCTTTCCAAAGTGAACGTGTTTAAGGTCTAGGGTATGCTACCCCTTCTCTTTGGTTTATGATCTTGCCCTGTTCATTGCTTAGTGCTTTCTATTTCCTTGTTCTGTTTGGATTCACAGCTACCTTCCTCTGCCAGGTCCTTCACATCTGTCATTCAGATTCTGGCCCATTCCTTCCTTAGCAGTGTCCTCAGAAGCATATCCCTCCAGTTTGGAGTGCTCTCTAAAAACATACTGCTCAGTGGGCTCTTGCAGACAATGCAGGACATTTCGGCAGTGGGAACAATAAAAGATGTTGAGTCACATGACCTCAGACCTGTCACTCAACATCTTGGTGACCCTGAGAAAATCAACTGTGGAATGAATTAATAACTGATTTAAAAGAATAAATATGGTTAAAATGGCAGACACAGTTTAATACATATCAGTTATCAGCAATACCAACGCTGTTGTTCAGGATCAATTGCCAGCCATGCTGGCATGCAACGTCTGATGAATATTAAAATCTTGCCTCTGCCTTCTGCTCTTGTCAAAATGTCTTCTATGGTTGGATTGCTGTTCTGAAGCCCATAATTAAAATACATAAGTAATATTCATTATTTAAATATAAGGACAGGTGTATATTATACTTAAGGTATTCTAAGAACCACAATGACCTACATACAGTCACAGCAGAATAGAAGTTATGAAGCAGATGTGTGTCAATAGATAAGTTGAATAACACCAACAATGTCCAGAAAGGAGAGAGAAACATGAGAATTTTAGAATATGATTATGAGAACTGTTATAGCTAAGAAGATGTCTGGAAATCACGCTGGAATCTTAAGGGAAGACAACTAGGGCTGACTGGGATTAGGTTTGGGAAAAACTGCTGGTATCTGTTGTGTTGAAATACCTTCTGGCGTGGTGTTTGCTCCGTCACTCAGGGTGAGAAGGAAATGAGTCACCAAGCACATTTAGCTGTGGCTCCTGTGCATATTCCTTTGAGCCTTTGCAGTAACAGTGTTCATGTGCCCATTTTCCAGATGAGGACTCTAAGGCTCAGGGAGGTCAGGTACCCTTGTGTAAGGTCAGAAGCCTTTCCGGTGAAAGGTCTAGTCATCTTTTATGTTGTTCTGTCTTTAAAGTCCAATTTACTGTCACTATATCATACAGCCCGTTTGTCAGCAGTTGAATCACCAGAAATGAGTTAAATTGCATGAAATGAACATAAGAAAGTAGACGGGGAACTAATATATCCTAGGCATATTTAACAAAAAGCTGAGACTTAATCACACAATCCTTAGATATTGGGTAAATATCTTAGGTAGACAAGACAGGTAGAAGAAAGGAGTTATTGAAATGCTTTATTGCGTCTGGTGGAATCCTAAGCAATTGCATTAAATATTGAAGAGTCACTTTTAATTTGGGAGGGGACTTCTTGTTCATAGAGAGCCATTCACCCTGTTCTTTGTCTCCAAAAATCCTGGGGCTCATGGTTCAGACTTCACACCTACCTTGTTTACATAGCTTGGGAACTGGGAGGTCTTGAAAGTTTCTCTTAAAACAATATCAAGGGTGTTAAAATGTCACTAGCTGAAGCTTTACAGATCCAGATCTGTGAATGCACAGATCAAATTGATCTGTGAGTGTTGAACAACTGTGTCCATTACAAGCTTAGAGATACTCATTGTGAACTTTTAAATCTCAATTGTTGGTTGGTCACTTCTGTTATGTCAACTCAATTTTTACCTTCAGTTGTTTATTCTTCTGTAGCATGACATCAATTTCTTCAGCATTGCATTTTTGATTTGTCCATGAAATAAGGGCCTGTGTCCTTTTGATAAACACTTCAGAATATACCTTTTGTTTGATTTTGTATAAAGTGCTGGGACTGCTTCTTAAACAACCTCGGGGCTCTATAATATGCCCATTCTGTTGGCCCATAGTCACTTAGTTAATGTTCTGAAACGCCGAATAGTAAGAATGTCCATGAATGTACAACTTAGCTTTAAAACATGCACCAGACCCCAAATTTTAGTGAGGCACATTCTACAGAGAATTTCTATTGAGTCTAATGGATATAATAATATAAAAATAACAGGCACTAGTATTTTTTAAATATCCAGGTTGCTTTGAATATTATTCGAGCCACTTATCCTTTCGTTCTCCCCAGCACTCCTACCCTTCGTGCTGTTCATAAACAGCTGCTCAGTACCCACCCTGTGACAAATCTGTTCTAGGCTTTGGTATCTGTAGGGAAGAACTATGGCTGGAGTGAATGGGTGAACAGGAGATGATAAGAATGGGGGCTGAAATGATGGAGTCTGGAGAGGAGCACCACCCCGCGGAACTGGTGTGCTATTGTAGAATCTTCTGCTTTGGTTTGAATGCTATGGGAGCCACTTGGAGTTCTTGAGAAGAGGTGTCATATCATGTATTCTTCAAGATTCCTCTGTTCTTGTGTTAAGAATAAACTGTAGAGGAAGGAAATATGAAAAATTAAGGAGGAAACTGTGTAATAACACAAGCAAAACGGGCGGGCAGATGACTTAGCTGGTGAAAAGCACTTGCTGCTCTCGTGAAGGACCCAGGCTGAATTCCCAGTACTTACCTGGTGACTCACAATTTTCTGTAACTGCAGTTCCAGAATGTCTGATGCCTTTTTCTGGTCTCTGCACACATCTATACACACATACATACACATATATACACACAGACAAAACATATATAACATAAAAATAAATAAAATCTTTAAAAATATAATATAAACAAAATATTACTGTCAAGAACCACAGTGGAAGTATAGGGATATGACTAGACTGTGGATGTATTCTGTAGGTAGAATTTGTAGGTGGAGTGCATGTTGGGTGTAAGAGAAGGGGTCAGGAAACTTCCAAGGGTTGGATATGAGTTACCATAAAAAGCTAAGAGGTGTTATTATACTAAGCAGAAATAATAAAAATTAAGTTTTGGACATGGTTGGTTAGAAATACTTATTGGCTGTCTGGATGGAGATCTTGTCTGCACAGTACTTTTGTAAACTCAGAATTGATTAGGGCATTGGAGTTGGAGATAACTCTGTGGAGTGGTTTATTACTTTTCTCATCACTGTCAGGAACTAATTTTACTAAAACAATTTAATGAAAGAGAAGCTTATTTTGACTCATAATTTCAGGGAATATCATCCCATCCTTGTCGGAAAAGCATGGGGCTTAGGGTGATTCTGTCTGTGGAAGTAAGAGCTTGTGGCATGCTCTGCTCTCATGTTGATGGATCAGGAAGCAGAGAGAGTTTGGGATGGGAAGTGGAATATCATTAGACCAACCCTTAATGATTTATCTCATCAGCTAGGCCACACAGAATGTATAGCACCAGTCTTTACTGTACAGTTAGCATTGGAAATGATGAGACTTGAGATTTCTAAAGAAGTTTAAGAGACTGCTGTGGAAAGCCTATGGTTCAGAGGTTGGGAGACAAGGAGGCATTGATAAAGGCAATTGAAAAGGGCAGAATGAGAAATGTTTACCAAGTGAGAGAGAACAGTCAGCCTCACATGCTATCATTATGTATATTAGAACGGGGACAGAGAATCACCCATTGAGAAGCACACGGGGAATGGGCAGAGGCTGCGAGAACAGATGATTGCATTGAATATTGTGCTGGAGGAGATGCAGAAGGTAGTCTCGCGGCTGAGAGAGGATGAGAATTCAAGGCATCTCGTGAGTTGGTACTTGAGGTGGAGACACGAGAGACTAGAGCGTCTCAGTCTTCTTTCATGCTTTTTGAGAGGACCGAATGCCCTTTGTGCTCTCTTTATTAACCCTCTAAAATTTACTTATCTTTAACTTAAAGTTTTCAGGTTTAGGAAGTTCCATGATAAAGAAATTCTGCTAACAGCAGACTTACGTGCCTAATTAGACTACTAGAATGCAACCTAATTAGGACCTTCAAGGAAGTATTAAATACGTTCCAGCTCTTTCCTCATTAATTATAGATTCATTCATTCAAAAATGTTTAGTGTGCATCTGCTCTGTATCTGTGAGTCTACTGATGAGGATAGAAGAGGAGTGGAGCATGGTCCTGAAGGGATGGATATGTAAGTCAACAAAGACAGTGTAAGTTAGAATGCATTTTCCTGGAGGTGCTCAAAGGGCTGTAGCTGCGGTCCATGGCAGGAGGAGCAGCAGTAAGGTCTCTAGGGACAATAGAGGAGCCAGATGATTTATGCATAAATTCCCACAGAAGTTAAATGGAATAACATTGAGAGGTCTTTGCAAAGCTGAATTTGGCAAAAACAGTCAATTTAATTTCCTGTATGTGTATCAGGAGCTATGTCAGTAGGAGAAGATGGCACAGTAGACGCATGATGGATGGCCCATGTATGAATAGGTAACAGGGCTGGAGTAAGGACAGTTGCTGACTTACACACAGTTCAACGCTATTCTTCTAGGCCAGCAGTCCTCAATCTGTGGGTCACTGTAGGAAGTTAAGGCCTACCAGGTCAAGAGGTGAACCAGCCTGGAATCTGTCGTCTGTGCCTAGCTAATGCGGGATGGCCATGTGATGTCAGCTGATCAGAACACCTGCATGCTGGGAGGGTCTATAAGATTCTCCCCACTGCTAAATAGGCAAGTCTGTTTTTCCCCTTTCACCTGACTCCCATAATCTATGGCATTGATGCCACACCTTTGTACCCTCTCCCCGAAGGGAGCCATTAGGATCCAGCCACATAGGTCATGACCCCTTTTGGAGTCTCATATCAGATATTTACATTATGATTCATAATAGTAGCAAAATTACATTTATAAAGTAGCGATGAAATAATTTTATGGTTGGGGTCACCAAAACACAAGGAACTGTACCAAAGGGTTTCAGTATTAGGAAGGTTGAGAACCGCTGTTCTAGGCACTGCCAGTGCCTAAATGAAGAATATAATGCACCACTCAGTTGATGAGCCGCATTCCTTCCGTATAGAGTAGGCATTAAAAGCTGTGTGACTGGAAGACATCTTAAAGACATTTAAAGTATGTTGTGGGCAACCTAGGATTTAGAAGTTTGGGAGACAAGGAAGACTTGATCTAGGCCACTGAGAAGTATCTTAATAAAGAAGCACACACAATGAAAATGCAGAAGAAACTGGTCACTCCATGAGACCAATGGATATGATAACATCCTTAACCAAGATTTTAAAGTTTAACCACTTGTCATAGCCAAGAAATCAACCCCCCTCCCTCCCTTCCTCCTTCTGTCCCCACCCTCATTAGTATGGATTGAAGTGAAGTACACAGAACAGACAAGCAAAAGACTCCATTAGATTTGAGAGTGCAAGTCGGGGATTCAGGGCAGACCAGGTAAGAAGAGCGCTTCCAGATACCCATTCCCCTCCTTTGTTCTCAGAACACAAAGCAATTCACTTAAAGGTCAATCTAGGACTGGCTCTCAGTGCTGGCAGAGGGCAGCGCTCCAATGGGGAGCACGACTTAGGGAGCTGTGCTGCATGGCTGAACTTAGAAGAAAATAGGAGCAATCAGGGTCTCAGGTGACTTGGAAGCATGCATATCTTAGAGATGACAAGTCATTTCCTCCTGTTGTATATAAGAGCTCATGTCTTGGGGACTCTTGTCCGGGAGGATGACTACAGTGATTGTGACGACATCAATGGCAGCAGCAACAGTACGAGAAACAAAGGAAGAGGAAAGGAAGCTCCCTGGATATTATACACAGTGCAGTGTGTGTCAGGAGTTGCCTCATTGACTCCTCATAGCATATTTATGGTGTAAAGAATGCCGCTGTCTCAGTTAACAGATAAGGATGATCAGAGAGGTCAAGTGGAGCTGGTTCTTTGCTACTAAGTTAGTGTTTTAGGCTTACAATGTATCCTTTCTGATCCACTGTAAACTCAGTGGGATTGTATCTGGTTGACCCTTGTAACTATTCAGAAGCCTGCCATCCAGCCCTGCAGCTAATAAGTTCGTTGAGCGAATGGATGGATGTTGACAGCATGCATTAATGATTACAAACACTGTCCTGAGTCAGTATCTTATAATTCCTACAGTGTTTCATCTGCAATGAGATTCTTAGAGAAAAGCAATAATAAAGTAATAAAAGACTGACTATCTAAGATATTACTTTAGCGATCATCTTATTTATTTTCAATATTGTTCTGGGATTTCTCATTTAAAAAGAGATAAGTCTCATTAAACTAGAATCCCAAAATAACAGGCATGCAATATATATATATGAATTTTATTTTCAGTGGTGATCTTTTTTTGTATTTAATTTTTTATCTCTAATAAAGAATTAAACTGTTTAGCGACCTGAAAATTGAAAATTTTCTCAGCACCAAGACAACATGGCTCGTTCACAGACTGAGTGCGAACAAATGCCCCACAGCCACTGCTTTAGCTTCTCCACCACTTGACTGTCAAGATTTGTGCTTTCCAGATTAATTATTAGTCTGGGCAAAGACTATGTGCTGTCATGCTTCACAATTAATACTCAGACTGTTTTGAAAGAGAGATAATTTGGTGTTTTGAAAGGGAGATAATTTTGCATTTTCTGGCTCATTCTTCAGGGATGAAAATAAAAGCAGAAAACATACACTTCTCATCTGCATTTCAGGGGAGCCTGCAGTTGATTAATTAAGTTGTCACCCCACTATAAACAACGCATGTCAGTTATTTTACAACTTTAATAAAGTTTTTAGAAATTTACATCAAAACTTTAATCAACATTACATGTATTATTTATAATACCCGGGTAGCATCGCTGTGGTGTATTTATAAGCATTGTGCACTGGTGCAGAATTTCAAACTTGATTCTTCATTAAATTTTAATTTCTGAACTTAGCTTCTCCAGGTGAGCACAGACAGCAAATAACGCAGTTGCCACCTAGCTCCCAAGTGAAAATGCTTACCGGGCTGTTCAGGGCTTCCTCTGGCCCAGCGCACAGGGAGGGACTGTGACACTTCTTTCCCTTTATGCCTATGGAATGGCTGAGTGTACCCATGGTACTGTCCCAGCACTCTGGAGGCACAAGTGCCGTATAAAAATGCCAAAGCCCTTGACGGAAATAGATGGTGCAAAGTCGAGGAATGCAGAACACAGCGGGAAGGGGTGAGTAGGTGGAGGGCTGTATCCCACACATAAAAAATTCATGCCGAGCCTCCCCAAGCTGTTCAAACGAAAAGTGATTAAGGCGAGACTAATGTCTTCATGTCACTTAGAGGAAGGAAGACATACTTTTAGAGCTGACTTTAATTTTTATTCTTAGAATTTATGTGAAGGGAAAGGAGCATGGGGAATGCAATTAAAATAAAATTTTTGTTCAACATGTGCTGTTTTAGATTGGCACTCATGTTAATTCAAAGAAAGGGAGATTATCATCAAATATTTAGCATCCTTTTGTGCGAGGAGAGCAAGCTCAGTAAACACAGTTGCTAACTTTCTGGTGTTATCTCGCTAAGGCAGAATTAAGTTGGGAGAGGCAGGAGTCTGACCATTTAGAGACAGGGACAATATTCGCTGTGGTTTGAGATAAGCAGAATAAACACGTCTGTGCTTATGCAGGCTCCAGGCTCGCTAGTTTGAAAGGCACAACTTTTAAAGCCTCCATCTATCCCAAGAGCGCTTCCCATGGGATGATTGTTCTGTTCATTTAAAAATAGCTGGGGATGACGGTTTCCATTTTTACAGATTACTGATACCTTGTTAATATTGAAGATGCAGAAAAACATTTCTCACGTTTGGCAGTGGGCAAAGGATCCCACTTTTGGATTAAATGATGAACACTGGTCTTAAAGGATTACAGTGTGAAAAATGCCTCTGCCCAGTGTGTCTCATTTGACTAATTAGGGGCCATGAAACGCTCCAAGGACATAGCAATTCTTTTGTATTTCCATTGAGAAGATCAACTGTCTCTTGACAACTATTAGGCCACATGACCTTGGAAATATAATTTGATCTGCAAAGACCTCTTGCTGATTAGAAAAAAATACAACAAAAATAGCATAACAAAATTGGGAAATTTCTTTTATACCTAGGTTTATAATTGCTTTAAAAACATATGATCATATCATATAGCCATAAATCAGTTGGAATGAAAAAAAATACCATTTATTTAAACCCAGTCCTACTATGTAGCTCAGTCTATTCTCAACCTTACAGTCTTCCTGCCTCAGCCTTCCTAGAGTTATGATGATGGTGACACTTGGTGATTCCTAAATTCTTCATCTTCCTCATGATTCTCAATGTGTTGATCAATATCATTCTCTGAATGAATTTTGGGCCCAGTTTTCATCCTTAATTGTTCCTCTAACTAACTTTCCAAATCCACTTGTTTTTGTTCCTGCACAGCAAGGCTAGAGAACCACAGAGTATTTCAGTATCTAACAGCACCACACTCAGCATGTCTTGTGGGACTGATAAGAAAACACACCTCAACTGGAATATTGTAACCCCCCTCACTTCCTCTGCTTGTCTCCCATAAGGAGCCCTGACCCTGTAGGTGTTCAGCTTTGTCGTCTCTGCTCTATAAGTCTAGACATAAATAATATCTGAACTCTCTGAGGGATTCTGAGTGAGCCTGTTGTCTGTGAGTACCCTGGGCTGGGTGACCTTGGTCTTCTGATTTAAGAGCAGTCTTCTCCTTCAATGATTTCCTGGGTGAACTCAGGCTAAATATCTTTTATTTCAGATTAGAGTTGATTCAGAATGTGTTATGGCGTTGGTACAATGGATATCTCTATTAAATTGATAGTAGTTTGTGCTCAGCAAATGGTGGTGGAAATTCACTCTTGTGTACTGCATGTGGTTACTGACAACCATGGAACTTTGCCTCCAAAGTTGGGCACAGTTCGATGATAAAGTTCTTCTCAATGTTGGGATGCTTGGTAAAAGTTATCAATTAATGAGAGACTTCATTTTGTTTATCAAATGTTAGAGGTTTATCTTACTTTTAAACACGTCTCTTTCTCTTCTTTGTGTGTGTTTGTGATTATGGGCATGTGATTATGGGTGTCTGAGGATGTCCGTGGCATTGGATCCCCTGTAGCTGGAGGGATAGGCAGTTGGGAGCTACCCAATGTGGATGCTGGGTACTGAAGGAGTTTCACTCTTGCTGAGCTGCCTCTTCGGGCCCAGAGGGACTTTACATAGCCAGCCTTTAAACGTTGGCAGTGAGAGCCCAAGAGCCATGCACAAGGGCTTCCCTGGCCTGCTGACCGCTATTGCAGGTCAGAGTAGATGAGATTTATCTTCAAAACATTTTCACTTCTTGCTAATGAAGTTTGTATGTTTGCTGAGTTAGAGCAAAAAGAAAAGGCATCCAGAGGAATTTCGATATTAGAAAGAATTGTTTTGGTCTCGTGGAAGCAAAGATCAGGTTCAGTTGGTGGGGTATCTGATACCTGGAAAATGGTATGATAAAATCAAGGTCTCATGTTGGTTCACAAATCAGACCCACCTTTAGTAGGTCTTTAGTGACCTCCTACAGACAGAACTTGTGTTATCCTCTCATGAAAATGACACACAGAAGCCCTAATCCTCAATGTTACGGTGACTGGATGTGAAGTCTTTAAGATGTGTTTAAATTATGAGGTGGGAGCTCTTGTGAACTAAGTTGCTGCCTTTTTTTGTTTTTTGAAGGATAATCTTTCTGTGAATTTATGATCTTCCTGTTCTCGATGGTACAGGCTTGCACTAACATACTCAGTGAGATTAGTGTTCCTGTAAGGCAGACCCTGAAAAACACTCTCAGAAAATAGATATGGTCAGAAGATGGAGGCATATGAACCAGGAAGAGAGCCCTCTCCAGACTCTGATTGTGTTGGTCTTAGACTCCCAGGTCCCACAGCTGTGACTATAAATCACCATGGCTTATCAGCTACCCCATCTGTGGCATTCTGTTATCACAATTTGAATTGGATAAAGGAAATTGATTGAGGATAAAACATTAATAATAAGGATTCCTGAGACTTGCTCTTGTAGGTTCTGATTCTGGGGCCAGATGAAGCTACAGCCTACTAAAATAAATCACTTGGAGGTCATAAGTTTCTGAACTAGCCGAGCATCTCATAGCAGCTGGTCCTTGGTAGGCCAGGATATTTTGAGCATTATGTCTATAAAAAGAGGTAAGCAGTACTATTTGGGGAGTTCTTTTCTTTCTCTGTCTGTGTGTACTATATCTTGTGGAAGAGTAGGTGGTATGAACAGACCAATTATCAGTTTTAAATAGAATAAGTTTAGGTCTCTGTGATTGCAATTAAATCCTATATAAAGACTCATTTAATCACTAGTGGCAGAAAATCAACTCAAATGACTTTAACAGAAAGGGGATCATTAGTTCACATTTTTGAAACAGAGAGATCCAGGTATTTACCAATTTTGGCCTTCCTCCATGTTCTGTCTTCTGTGACACCTTTGTTCTTACACTGGGTCCTCTAGGAGTGGCCTGGAATGACCTCTAGGAGCTATGGGTTAATTGGATTTGTAGCTACAGAGCACAAAATGTTTTTGTCTCTCAAGAGAGTCAAGAAAAGGACTGGATGGTTCTAATTGGCAGGATTGAATCATATGATAATTCCAGGGTCAACCACTCTGCTCAGATAAATCTGACTTTGATTGGCCTAGAAAGGACCTCATGCTTATTCTGTGGGGTTCGCTGCTCAGCTAGTCCAGTCAACCCAGTGAGCTCCAGACTCAGGAGAGGATCCTGCCTCAGAGAGAAGGTGGAGAGCAGTGGAAGAAGACATCTGAAGCCCACCGCTGATCATGTGCATGCACGTGCATTCCCCCATGCACACATATATGAACATCCACTAAACACACCACACACACATACACACACAAACACGCACACATACTCATGATAAGATTTAAAAACAAAATTGGAATCTTGGTGGAACAACCAAACCTCACAGGTTTTTCAGCACAGAGAGACTGAAATAGCAAATACCAACACCTGTGGGTTTTCAGAACCAACAGACTCCGCCTCTGACTCACAGTAAAGTGTGGGCAGGAAAGACTGCTGTAAAGGTCTTTCTTATCATTACTAAAAGTTCCCTTCAGCATCATGGACCTACCTGTGGAAAAGTTCTCCAAATCCAATGTTGTGATAGAACTTATCCCAGGAAATCTGGGGAAAGAACTCTGTGTGGACGAGCACATGTGTGCCATTGTGCATTTGTGGAGGTCAGAGGAGGGGATGATCTCCTTCTGTCATGTGGGCCCAGGGATTGAACTTAGGTTGTCAGTCGTGGTGACAAGCACCTTTGCCTTCTGAGCCATGAAAACATTCGGAAACATCTTACTGGTCATTTCCCGAATCAAAAATGGAAAGATTATATTTCACTTCCTGGAAGATGATAATTATGCACACAGAAAAAGTTAAGTCTTAAAACAAATCAGACCCCAAGAAGACACCACTCCACAGGCCCAGCAGCCCCTTGATGAAACTGGAAAACACCAACTTGGAAACTTGGATACGTTTGTTCCAATGTTCTGGAAAGATGAATAACAGAAAAACATGAAGGCTCCTCTGGTATGAGGATGGACAAAAACAAAAGTGACGAGAGAATTTTCTTGCATAGCTCTTGGGGTGTTTGGTGCTTTTAATCATTCCTATTTAAAACATAGATAAAGTTTCAAAATCCATTAGGCTACTATGACAAGAAAATCCCTCAGGTCTTCTGTGAGCATCATTCCAACTCTCTGATTCCTATCACACATCCACCTGCTTCTTAGGCAGGCGAGTACTCTTGCCTGGTGAGAGTGCAGCTTGGGCCTCTGGACAGCTACAGGGTTCCTCTACATGACACCAGAAACTTCCAGATCAGATTTTGCAGGCAAAACTTCAACCCTTTAATGAAGGTACTTCCTTCTGGGACAACAGAACGTGCAGAAATCTAGATGGCAACCCAGTGAGACCCTCCACAAACTAATAAAAAAATGACATTTCACAAAATTCTTGTTTCGGAAACTTGGCTGAGAATGTGAGGAATTGTTCAGTTTACACATCGGATTACAGATGTTTCTACATTCGCTTGTTTACCTCTCCCAAATAAGTTAGTATCAAGTCAAGATAATTAGAGTAGTCAATCAACATACTTAGAACACGTGTTCAAGGCTCAGAGAGCATCATAGAAGAGGGAAAGAAAGACTGGATGAGCTAGAGGCCGGGACATCTGCTTCAAGAGACAGTTCCTTCTGACAAGGGCAACCATGATGTGGGTGGGGCACTGGATCTGAGGGGAGGGAGGGGAGCAGAGGGGAGGTTAGGGGAAGGAGGTAAATGTGATCAAGGTACACTGTATGAAATTCTCTAAGAATTAATAAAATACTATACTGAGTGAAATAGCCCAGACCCAGAAAGAACATATTAAATAAAAAATTTAAGTAGTAAAAAGTAAACAGACATAAAAATATCCAGAGTATTTATTTATTACTCTCCCCCTGCCCCTGTGTGTGTTTGTGCATTATTCCTGTGAGGGAGCACACATATCTACATACATGGGTGTGACTACATACACATGAAGAGGCCAAAAGTTAACATCTAATGTCTTCACTTATCCTCATCCATCTTATATATTGAGGCAGGGTCTCTCTCTGAACTTGGGGCTAGCAGATTCAGGCTGATATAGTGAGCTAGCTTGTACCAGGAATTCTTTATTTCCATCTCCCAAAGGCCCTCCTCCATGACTATGACTTGGGGATCTGAATTCTAATTTTCACACTTGCAAAGTCAATGTTTTAGTTACTCGGCCATCTTCCCAGCCCCAGGAAACATCTCTACAAAAAGATTTCTTAAAAAGTAAGCTTGGTAGGAAACTACATACATAAACTCTCACTTTCAGTTACATGGAAACTTGACTAAAAGTCAGAATTCATTGGAAGGCTTCTGGAAAACTGGCCTTCTTGGCAGGGGGATGGTTAGGATGGGTTCCCGGTCTTCCTCAAGGTGCCTTGATTTGAATTGCTGGCATTCTAATTTTGTGGAGCCATTTCTGGTTGCATTTCTAAAAACCTTTCCCGAGTGTCATGTACCAAATATTATTAATGCAAACTGCTTAATAAAATAACAATTTAATGGAAAGACCAAGTCCAACCTCTGTCCAAATTAAATCAGTGTTTGCAAAGGCTGCTTGGATGTGAAGGTTCTCTTGGCTCAGGAACCTGCTCACCATGGTGCTGAGGAAGGATGAAGTTAAACATGTTTTAGCAATTTGATGACGAGGAAGGCCTCATGCCTGAGAAGACATTTTTAATTTTATTTTCCATTCAGAGCTGATACCTCCTTCCCCTGTCTTTATTTTGCAGCCACTCTGTTGATCTGGCACAAGTGTGCGGGTTTAAAAAAAATGATGATGTTATCTATTTACTATTCAAATGCAATTTTAAATGGTTTGGCTCAGCACATTTGAATCAAAAATCCTATTAAAGATGGAATATTCCTCTGCTACCTTTTTGCTGGGAGCATTCACACAGCACTCCTTTCTCTATCGGAATATAATACTGTATACCTGTTCAGAGCGATGTGATTTCCAGCTTTGACTCTGTGGTCGTTAAACAGGCTGTTCACCTTCCTATCATGGAAATTTGGTATTCATGCATAATTTCTCCCTTACATTTGCAAAATACATTATTAACCACGTGATCATGCCTTCGCTCTGCTCTACAGCCTTTTCATTTGAAATCTTCCAACTTATTATTTTTGCTTCTGCCATCTGATAGAAATCACGAAATTGCTGAGTTGAGATAAACATCCTATTTCTTTCTTCTCTTCAACAGCGATGGAGCTCTTTTACGAATGAGGACTGAAGAAAGGGCAAATTGATCATTTACTCCACAGTCAAAAGTTTTGATCTCTGGATTGATGAGAAGCGTGCTTAATTTTAAATATTTTGCATGTACTTAACTGCCTAATTGCATGGTTAAATGAGCTGTAAGAGAAAACGCAGCTGATAGCTTGGATCAGTTTTAGCCAGTTCTAGAGCACTGATGCTAACGGAGACTGTGCTTCTCCTCTGGTAATTTTTGAACTTCTTCAGATACACTGTTTATTAAGCAAGCCAGGCTTTCTGCTTGGGTAGCATTTTCCAATTACAGAGTAGTCTTCCCTGCAGCACTGAGAGATGGAATCAGAGGCTGCGCGTGCATTGTGGACTACTCCAGGCAGTCGGAAGTCAGGGAATTCAACTCTCTTTCAGCCTCACTTTCTCAGTGGGCTGCAGGTGCATTTTGACATACTTTTGTGTGATGACTACATGTGAGCATCCTGCTTTCAGTAATTTTGATCACTCATCCAGGGATTGCCTGTATGAAGGGCCTGGAAGTCAGTCTCATTAATTACACCAACTGAAATGCAGTTAAGTTGCTGGCTATGGAGTGTGCAGGAGTGGGTACTCTTTCATGGGTGCATATGCTTGCATTCAGTCACATTTGTGGCTGGCAGCAGAAGACACTAGTAATTAAAAGAACTTGGATTTGCCCTCAAAGTCTGTAAAGGAGGGGTATTTCTGAGATTTTTCAGAAAGGAAAGAGGTAGAGAATGTGTGATGTTTCAAAGAAGATGGTTCTAAGTAGATACATGGACTTACAATGTAGCTTTCAGATGAGCCTACTGAGAATCTTTTCTCTCAGAATGGTGGTAGCAGAAAGCCATGGGGACTCCCTAGGTCTCTGAAGGTGTTTAGTGAGCATGGGATAGTTTTGAGACCCTCTTATATAAGAGTAGCAGAGAAGGTTCTAGTATACCCATCTGAACGCCATAATCCAGGCTTTACAAAGATTGTGTGAAGGTACAATTTTCTGCACTAGAACTATTCATACTAAGAGTTTGCAAAGTGCCATCTGTCTTTGTAAGCGCGTGTTGTGAGGAGCGCGGGGCCCCTTTGTTCCATCCCTCCCGGCTAGCTTATACCTGAAATAATCACACAGAAACTGTATTCATTTAAACACTGCCTGGCCTATTAGCTCTAGCCTCTTATTGGGTAACACTCACATCTCGATTAACCCATTTCTATTAAATCTGTGTATCACCACATGACTGTGGCTTACTGGCAAGATTCTAACCTACATCTGTCTCAGACAGAAGATTCATGGAGTCTGCCACTCTGCCCTTCTTCCCAGCATTCTGTTCTGTCTTCCCCGCCTATCTAAGTTCTGCCCTGTCAAAAGGCCAAGGAATTTTCTTTATTCAACCAATGGAAGTAACACATAGTCAGAAGGACCTGCAGAGAAGACGAGGAGTTAGAAACACAGAAAACTGAAGTACTCACCACAGAGTAACTCATTATGTTAGTGTGTTAGCAGTGTGTCCAGAAAATTGGCTCTTCATACATAGTCTTTGAGTCATGGGGCACATGGGAGACCTACTTCAGAAAACCATGTCTGCATCTCCTGTAAATGCCATTATACATGCTTCTTAATGATTTCTCCTTTGCTGTAGACCAGCCTCCAGCCTTTTCTGTGGCTCCTCTACTTGGGGATTCCTGCTGGTGAATGATCTGCCTGGATTATTCTCACGATTTGCTTTTGTGTGCATTATTTCCCTGGTTCCTCTGCCCATTTGAATATCTTCAAGCTGTCTGTCAGATGCTGAGACTGACCAGGGGACCTAGAGATGCTTTTCATGTCCATCAACCTGTAACCGCCTGAGAACCATGAGTCTAATAAGTTATTGTTTATAACCATTTAGGGATGGTTTAAGCAAAACAAACTTAACAGAGTTTCTAAACTAAGCTTTTGGTTTTCTCAGTTGGATCTTGGATGTCAGACACAGATGAATTCCAATACTCTAGTGACTCTGGTGGGAGCAGACTTGTACAACCCCTTCAGATGGGGTGGGTCGTATAGCCTGGAACTAACATAAATCCAATGAGGACTTCAAAATTATTTTAGTATTTTTCTATTCCAATCTTGAGAAGACCAAGAACATTTTTACCTCATCTAGCTCCTTCCTAATAAACCAGAACAAGTGAAATCACTAAGATTTATATTAAAAAAAATATGGCTGAACTTTGACTTCCTTAAGGATTTACCAGATGGAATATTGGGTGAAGTCATAAGAACAATGTTTCCACAATAACCTACTGTGATGTATAATTTTATATCAACTTGACACAAGCTAGAATTATCTGAAAGGAGGGGACCTCTATTAAGAAAATGTCTCCATAAGACCCGGCTGTAGGGTGTTAGTGATTGATTGGGGAGGGCCCATCTATCAGCACACAGAAGCTGTGTTCCAGAGGTGATCAAGATTGTACCTCCTGATGGCACCCAGACTTGGTTGTATAAGAGCCATCCAAGGGTACTAGTTTTGAAGGCATGAAGGGCGCAAGGAGGACAACTGAGACTTGGTACTGTAAGAGGTCAGGAGAGACCATTGGTGAAGGTACAGCTAGAACGGCAGTTGAAGACCCAGGATTGAAGGGGTCATGGAGAAAAGTTGAGGATTGACACCATGAAGAGAACCCAGGAGAGGCTACTGGCTAAAGTGTACTCCAATTTCAGTAGAAGACTCAGGATTTTGGAGATGTCAGTGCCATGACATGACTACCAAGAACATCTGCAGTGGAGGATTAGAGCCACCTTAAGCTGAGAAAACTTGCTATGTGTATTGCAGAGGGCCCAGACAAGTGAACTAAGCACCTTGGAGGAGCCCAGAAGATCGTGAGCGAATCCCAGTAATTGGGCATTGAGTTATTTACACTGTTGGAGTTTGGTTTTGCTTTCTTCTGGTTCTTCCCTCTTAAAGAAAGTATTTACTTTATTTTGAGCTTTGCAGGACACAACAGCTAAAAGACTTGGAACTTTTAAATAAATTTTGGATTTTTAAAGAGACTGGATATTTTAAAGAGGGTGATATTTAAATATATCTGATTTTGTAAAGACTTGAGACTTTTAAAGTTATTTATGCTCTTAATGTGAGATCTTGAGGATGAATGAGAAAGAGAGGCTGTGGCTTTACAGTGATGTGTTTGTGTGTCAAGATGACAAGGGGTCAGTTGTATTGGGTAGTTTTATGCCAACTGGATACAAGCTAAAGTCATCTGACAGGAAGGAACTTCAATTAAGAAAACTCCTTCATAAGATCATGCTGTACACAAGCCTGTGGAGGTATTCTCTTAATTGGTGATTCGTGGAGGAGGATCCAGCCCATTGAGTGTGGAGCCATCCCTGGAATGATAGTCCTGGGTTTTGAAAGAAATCAGGTTGAGCAAGACAGTAAGCAGTGCCCCTGTATGGCCTCTGCCCCCTCTGCCCCATTTGGGTTCCTGCCCTGATTTCCTTTGATGAGCAGTCATAGTATCACAGAAGCCAAATTAACCCTTTCCTCCCCAACTTGCGTCTGTCACAGTGTCTTCATCATTGCAATAGAAATCTTAACTGAGAAAATAGCCTGCACTAAGAGGCTGTTCTTTCTTAAGGACAGAGAATGGCATAGTGGGATGAGAAAGTGAGAAAGTGGACTGTCTGGAAACAGACAGGAACAGGTTAAAACGGCTGGCTGAACAACCTCCCTGAGTAGGCTAAATTCTTGGTGCCTTAGCTTTCTTATCTGTGAACACACAAATAATTATATCTGTCTTTGGAATTAGTGAGGGTTGGAATTTGTACAGTTAAGTAGATAATAATAACAATAATAATGAGTGGAGTTCTTTTTAAATAGTTTACATCAGTTTTCAGTAATAAGGAGCACAGTCTTATTTGGGAGAGTGAGTATTTGGTTATTTACATGCTGAGGACAGATCTTGGGCCATTAGAAATGCTCTATGGGTACAATCTAAAATATGAGAAGCTAAGCCCCATGATTGAAAGAGAAACCAATTGGATAATAAGATACAGAATATTCATAACTGTAAGTTTTAAACATTTGAACATAGAGTTTGCATCCTGGTTTGTGTGATAATATCAATAAGAAAGGGGGCATTTTAAAATTAATATTTTCTCAGAATAGGAAATTCAACAAAATCTCTTTCTAGTGGAAACTTTAAAATTTAAATTTGGAGGATTTTGGAAATGCCACTGTCTTGCCCTGGGGCTTCTTTTGAACTAGGTCAAAGATAGTTCTAAAAATTCATGGGTCAATGTGAAATTTACATCATGGTCTAAAGATCCAAAATGATCAGTTGGGCACCGATGAATTCATGCAAACCCTGAATTTTTGTCATTTGTGATGGTGACATTTTTCAAGTGACATTCCTGTAAATACTGAATAATAATATGTCCCAGAAAGAGCCCCCGGGGGACAGGAGAAGAGAATGAGAGCAGAGCCGAATTAAAACTGACAAGAACTGGAGACAGCGTGTAAGATAAATAGTGAGCTGGGCTCCGCCAGGCAAGCCCGGCTGTACGACGTTCAGATGATAGTGTGATTGATGGACTTAGCTCTGAGGAAATGTCCAGTAATGTAAGAACAGATCAGTATTGAGAGATAAATCATCCTGCAATCATGCTGCGATCTCAACACTAATGGGGTTGAAAAACAGCACAGTTTTGAGGGAGGTCCTGAGATAATTGTTTCCTAACAACCCGCTATGTGTATTGGCAAGGAAGTTAAATCAAACTCAGGACAGCATTGCAATGCCAGTGTTGAGCAGGGGACTGTACCGCTCTTGGGCTACTTGCCAGTTTAAAAGGGAGAGAGCCCCCTTTGTGTTGTGGAATACCATTCCGATTCTGATTTCAAGTTGCCACCCAACTCTCCTGCCTGCCTCTAGAATTCGTGCTCTTAGTCCCAGAGCGGCATCAGGCTGTCTGTCGATCTTATGGGACCTTGGGAAAATGTTGTGTCAGCAAACACTCATGGTGACTGGGTCGAAAAAGCAGTAATGGAGGAAGAAGAGCGTAAAGAGAAATGACATCCTGAACACACGGCAGCTTCAGGAATCTCAAAGAATGCCGCCAAGAGGACCATTAAGAAGCGGAGTATGAGAACAGTGAGAGTCAAGACAAAAGGGCAGGAGTCGCCTACCTGTGCTTGAGCGATCTCTTCCCACTCGGGCTCTGGGCAGCCTTAGTACAAACTGGAGAAAGTGTGAGGCAAGAGGCCTCTAAAGGTCTTTCTAAGTAGGAGAGGTCGATTAATGAGATCTTATATTGGCATTTGTTCCAACGACACAAATTACAAGCTCTTCAGAGTCATGGAGGTGAGCTGGAATGGTGTCTTCACAGTTTCATCTGGGTGATTTGTGTTGATTTAGTGTAAAAAAAAATCACTGGGGAGATTTTAAAGTTGATCAGAACTTCCTTCTCACAGGACATCCTCCAAGAGCTATGTGCCATCATGATAGTCATTTCATCTCTAGGAATGCCACCAGCCAATATATATTCTTTTTGTGACTTATGTTTTAGATATATTATATGACATATGAAATTTACATATGGATGAATATAATTTTATAAACCCATCTTTACATGATTTATGTTGCATACACATATAAAACACTATTAATATTTACTAAAATACAAAAATAGATTTATAAAAAAGTACCATAAAGTTAATAAAATAAAAAAATACACACTTAAACAAAGAGTCACATTTCTTGTCCTAGGACCCTCTGAAATGTTTTTTTCTGACTCTTTTCCAGATGAGGTTAGCAAAATTGGAGAAAAAGCAAGGTACCTCTTGAAGCTAACATTAGAATTGGGGTCAGGCCTCATTCCTCTTGACTCCTGTTCTTCAATCTCTTGGACTTATTTACTGAGGATTTTTCCAAAGCTGCATTTCTTCACGTGGTGAGTGTTCTTCATTCTGTAGTCTCTTCCACTATAAAGAAACACTGAATGGCGACAAAGGTCCCTTTCACCCGTGATCCCATGAGGTCACCATTCTCTTTAATTGCTAAAGCAATCCAGCTGAACACACTTTGAACTGTTTACAAAAGCAACTCTAGGACTTTTGGGGTTTCTGAATACAACCTATTTTCATGAGGGACCAAGTGTATCCAAGGTCTGAGGCAAAGACCCCAACAACTGAAAGAGGGGCATCAGGTTAGGACGAGATCATTGTAGTCCTTACGGCTCTCACAGCTTTTCACTTGGTGATACTTTTATCTGTGGGAAGACTGGTAGGCTGTCCCACTCCCTTTAGAAGCCCTTTAAAAACCCACTCAAATCATAAAAAGATATTAAATTTATTGTAGTAAGAAAGCTGTTAGTTCCTGGCTGCTTAGACCCAAAATAATCACACAGAAACTGTATTAATTAAATCACTGCTTAGCCCATTAGCTCTAGCTTCTTATTGGCTAACTCTTATATTCTTATTTAACCCATTTCTATTAATCTGTGTATTGCCATGAGGCTGTGGCTTACTGGCTAAAGTTCTGGCATCTGTCTCCAGCAGGACTACATGACTTCTCTCTGGCTCCACCTCCTTTCTTCCAGCATTCAGTTTAGTTTTCCTCACCTAGCTCTGTTTCCCTATAGCTC
>JAQHUG010000017.1:1956836-1982802 GCA_028555095.1 Dicrostonyx torquatus | reverse complement strand
TTTCATTGGTTAAATAAAGACTCTGCCTGGCTTGCAAGATAGGTCAGCCCTTAGGTGGGTGGAGTAGACAGAATGGAAGTTCTGAGAAGAAAGGAAGTGGGCCAGACGCCATGAGCTTCGGGCATAAGCAAGCAACTAGCGGCTGAGCGGGCCGGCGGCTGGGGGCTGGGAGCTGGGTGCTGGGAACATAACCCACACCTCTCCCCCACTTACAACAGAATTGCACAAACACAATACCTTAATCAAGAGCAGAAATATACATATAACAAAATTGACCTTAATTTTGTATCAATAAAATCAAAGTCCATACCAATGCAAAATATTCTTCACTATAGCATATCCCCCTTTAAATGTAAACAAACATTTATAAATAATATTTGGAAATATGGGCATAGTTCTCTAGACTACTTCCTGCTGATTGGGGATGCTGTTAATCATGTCTTTTGAGGTATATCCTGTGTACTACGTTCATCTCAGTCAGCAGTTGGGTGAAGTAATTTTTGGGGGGTGTTCATAGCAACCTTTCAGGGGTCTTGGTCCATCAGACCACATTAGCCTGAAATGAACTCACATCCTTCATGGAAACAAAGGAAGAACTAACAAAGCAACATATCTTTAGATCCATATTTTGAAGACAAAATATCTTTAAAGTTATATGTTGGTTACCTAACTCCTTTATAGTCAAAAAATTAATAGAAAAAATATACATAATCCAGACTCTGTATATATTGCATCTTTATGTGGCTTATTCTTTCTTTACTCCTTTAAACCTATGACTGTCTGTACTCTGTCTCTTTAAAGACTTTGCCTTTTTTTTAACCATTTACTTCTTTTTATGACTCTCTATACTCTTTTTCTTCCTTCTCCCAAGCCTACATACATTTTTAAAACACACTGTGACTCATTTAGAGGTCTCTTCCATCTGGATTTGTCTTTATTGCCCATCTGTAATCATTTCTGAAGAGAGTGCTTCTTAAAATGATAAGCCCTTCTTATGAACTGAAGTGGTGCCATTGCTAGGGGAAATACAGAACTGCCTGCTTGCCCCACCCAATTTAGCATGGTGGAGCTATTTGCTGTCTCTGAGAGCCATGTGCATTGCCCCATTTTCAGGTATGCATTGGGTCTATGTCAAGCCATTAAGCAGCTTGTAACACACTGCTTACAACACCATTTAAATGCTCGGTCTCCTGAAAGAGCCAATTCATGTTGGAGGCATGCCCCAGAAAGCCAGCATTTCAAAACAGTGGGTTTTTTTTTTCTACCACTGGATCAGGAAAACCTTTTTTAAAGGAGCTGCAGTATGCCGCCAACAAGCAAAGTCCATTCAGAAAATAAATGTGACAAAACTTTGATTTTTAGTGTCCAGAATTCCTTTCCAAGCCCTCTAAGGTTTTAAGTGGATTTTAGTTGGCCAAGTTGGTACCAATTTGTAGTAATAAGGTTGCTAGTTAGTTCTTGGCTGTTTAGCCCTGAAATAATCACGCAGAAACTGCTTTAATTAAATCACTGCTTGGCCCATTAAGTCTAGCTTCTTATTAGCTAACCCTTACATATTAATTTAACCCATTTCTATTAATCTGTATCACCACATGGCTATGGCTTACCGGCTAAAGTTCGGGCATCTGTCTCTGGCGGGGGCTACATGGCTTCTCTCTGACTCTGCCTTTCTTTCTTCCATCATTCAGTTCAGTTTTCCCCACCTAGCTCTGTTCCCCTATAGCTCTGCTATAGGCCCAAAGCTGTTCCTTACTAACTAATGATATTCACAGTATACAGAGAGGAATCCCACATCAATTTATCCAGTGAATTTGAAAGTTGTTAAATGTTAGAGATCATTTGGTCTTGAAACTTTTCCCTGCAGATGGGGAAACTAAGCCCTAACTATTAAAAAAAAATCAAAATCCACCAAAGCTCACCCAAAATTGTCAAATTTCAAATTCCTGTTGGTTCAGACCTTTCCAAGTTTTAAATCAAGAGTCATGGTTTCAAGGGGGATGATCATCCTCTTCTAAACTCTAATAGTGCAGGAAAACTCTATTTTACTGGATGGTTTGCAAGATCAACACAATTAGAGGGGAACTGCAAGCTGAGACCAATGCTAATGTTCTGGAAGCTGGACAGCTGCACCCCAAGTGTTGTGTTTGAGGTATGTGGCAGGAAGCAGGCATTTAGCACATACTTGTGAACAAATGAGCAATGAATGCAGCTTCAGGAGACAGGAGCCATGCGGAGTCCATTTTCCTAAGTGACACTCTAGTTCCCATCAAGAAGATGTCAATGTTTTTCTGCCTTTTCAGCTGCTTACATTTTATTCTTTGCTTTGGGGCAGGATAAGATTAAATTTCATGTGACCTGTGCTGCTACTATGATTGTCATCCCAAGGTGGCTCCAGTATCTTTGAACCACCTCTCTGATGTTTCATCAGGTGTGAAGTAGGGATACAAGACTATCCTAGTGAATGTGAGGGGGAAGCCAACTCTCTCATGGGGGTTGTTGGGTAAAAAATTATTAAATAATTCACATAACAGCTTTGGAAATAAGTAGAGAAAAGTTCTTTGTTAGGAACTATGGAAGCCCTTGATTTCTTTGCTGTCAGGAGAACTCCTGAGGGCTAGCCTGGGGAATATACATGATGTGAGGTCACTAACAGGATTCTCATAGTTGGCAGGCACTGGATAGTTCTAGGAAACTAGACATGGGTAGCACCTTTCAGGTCTCTAGGAGCAAAGTGTCCTGTACTCTCAAGCATAGCTCAGTATGAGGTACAACGATTGCTGAATCATTTCTACCCATTATTCTGCTATTTTTTTTGTGACTGAATCTGGACAGGTGGGAACTAGTGCTGAAGCTTACATAGGTTATTAGTCCTGGTGGAGGTAATTAGGTTCCTTTTAGGGAATTTCTGCAGAGCTTAGAGGTCATGTAAGGTGAGAGTTATAGTTTTGGGTTATCTATCAAATCCACATTATCCTTGCCCTTATCATCACAGGTCACTGAAGGTTGGCTATCTTTGTTCCTTATCTGCCCTAGAAAAGCTCAAAGAAGACTTATTCTCTCTTGCCAATAAAACCCATGTCATAAATTAGTCAATTTAGCTAGCAGCCTCATATACACCTGGGGACCTCCATGAGAGAGGGTTTTGCTATAAGTATGTTTTTGTGAGCTTGTATATGTTACAAATATCACCTCACAAGTAAGCTTTTACCTTTCTAGTGGACAGTTTTACTGGAATTATATTTCTATCCATAACACACTTTAGCTGTTAAAGTGATAGTAATATCATCATTCCTAAATGATAAGAAAATCAAACCTCCGAGAAATGAAACGTGTCTCCAGACATTATTATTCCTGAAACCAGGCCCTCCCCATCATGTTCATCTTTTCCCACTTAAATTTAAAAAATTCAACACCACTCATGACCATATGGTAATCCTTTGGAAAGATGGGACGTGGAAACTCTTGCTCTGTTGCGTGTTTTTACCTGAAAAGTCTGTGAGACTTCAGCATTTCCCCACTTCTCCTCTCTGTAAAGTGATGTTCTGCACAGGCTCAGCTGGGCTTTGCATGTGCTTGACAGTTTTTTATGTTAGTCATTGTCACAAATGCTTCCATAGGTTATCTTCCTTAATATGTGTGGTCCTGTTCATACAAGCTCCATTTGTTTTAAATCTTACTGAAGAACAAAATGGGCACCTAGGACAGAACACAGTTACTAAAGCACAGGTATTGTAATCCACTTAGTTAAGCATCCACACATCTGTGTAAGCATGTACCCAAGTGGGCAATAATCCAGGTCAATTTCAGTAAAATTTAATAAATACTAGTTCGGAGTCACTTATTGTTTTGACACTGAATGATTAGAATCACCTTCTTCAGAGACTTTGTGGTCCAGTAGAGGAAATGTTACACTAGTATATGGGTAAGGACAGTGAAGTAGCATGTGCATGGATAGACATAAGCCACAGGTTTCCTTAGGCTGAGACCCATGATTCATTATTAATATCAAGATTTCCAGTTACTTTCCAAAGATTTGGTGGGTGAAAAGAAGGGATTGTTTAAATTCCTTGGTGATCAAGGAAAGCACACAGGAAAGATGATGAGTGTTTCCTAAAGGGTTGTGGAAGATGAAGCACCAAATAAAAAATTCATTGGTATTTCAATTATATACATACATGAATACACATATACATGCATACATAACACATACACACATGTGCACATAATTTTGTTACCCTGGCAGAAAAAAGAGCTAACAGAAATATCTGTAAAGGTGTAGGGCACTGGGAAGCTCAGGGCATACCAAGTTATAACATTTTTGTGGATTCTAGTGGATACAAGAAATTGGGGGTGGGATGGGGTTGGACAGACAGTGCTGAACAGATAGGAAGCTCCAAGGTAAAGCTTAGACTATTATGCACTACAGAGAGCCATTATAAATTTGGAAGGAGAAAATTTTCTGTTTTGTTTGGATAAAGTCCTCCCTCATGTTTGTGTGTAGGAGAGTTTGGAGGTAGAAGAGGAACTGGGGTCAGGGGAACCATTTATCCACTTAAGAAGTAATGAGATCTTTAGGTACCTTTGCCATGATAATGGGGCTGCAGGTTGAGAAATCAGATTCCAGAACAACGAGGAAGGCAGAATGTGTGGATTGTTGACTCAGTGAATGTGGGTGGGGAGGAGATGCTTAAGATAGAACTCTGACTGCTCCCCAGTTTGGGATTTGGTGGAGAAACCAAAATTGTGCATTTCTATAGTGTGTGCATTTCTGAAAACTCTAGTTGCTAAAAAGCCAGCTAACTGGATGGCAAGTTCTTAAATTAGAAGTGCAATTTCATCCCCAAATTCAGAAGATCTTTCTTCTGCAGTTTGGCTATCTTTGGTTTCTGTTAGTATATATTTTTTAAAAGGTCAAGATGCTGATTCTTTTCATTCTCTGTAGAGAGCAGGGATGAGAGTAATTTTTGCTTTGACAGTCACATGGTTTAGGCATGCCCCATAACTAGCTTTTAGGGCTTCAATAGGTAATGCAATGACCAGAAGCTCCAAAATGGGATTTAGACATTTCTAAGTGATACCCAATTAAAAAGTGTTCCAGGCAAAATAGCAGCAAACCTTCCTTTGAAACCAATCCACTGTTCCGTTTCCCTAAGACGAGGTGGGAGCTGCAGCTCCAGGCTGATACTAACGTTGCGAGCATTCAGCTACAACTGTAATTACTGGCAAGCGAGCTATATCCCAGAATTAGGATTATTGGTAATCACATCATATGACTGGAGGCTTGATGGGTTCATGGGTTGCTGTCAACCGTTGTGCCTGAGGCACATAGATATATTGAGTTTCAAACTTACAAAATTCAGCGTAGAACAGACTGAGGAAGAAATCACCCAATGAGCTGCTTGACAATGTGAGATTAAATTGGTCTGAAACCAGTTAGTTGACAACATTGCTCTTTATTATCCAGGCTACACAGATAAATGAAAAACTCAGAGTCATAAAGAATCAAACTTGATGGGGATGTAAAGGCTGGCAAATCATACTTAGGACCAACTATAGAGGCTTTTTTATATAGATTTTTTTTAAAAAAAATGGTGGAATCTCACCCCCAGAGAAGATAAACATAGCCACAGCTCATTAACTCATTAACGAAAATGGAACAAAGAGTTGTCATTTTGCGTTGAAGGTACAGCCCTCATCCAAAATTACTCGTTTAATTTAGGTGTGTTGACTGTGGAAAATGTACAGAAAGCACTATGTGTGACTCCTGCTGATAATTTTAATTGTAAAAATCATGCAATCTTATTACATTTTCATTCAGTGTAACGTTAACCACACACACCTTGCTGGTTCTCTAGAACATGTTAATTTTATGACTGAAATTCTATTAAACCTCAATACCTTAACCACACTCCTCCAAGCACACAGCAACCAGTATTCCGTTTCTATAAGTTATATTACCTAAATACTTTATACAAATGGAATAACAGAGAATTGCCCTCTGTGATTACCTTATTTTATGCAGAACAATGGTCTGAAGGCCCATTCATGCTATAAAAAATGGTAGCATTTTCTTCCATTATATGTGTATACTATTTTTTAAAATTTGCTTACATGTAATGGGAGTTTATGTTCTTACTCTTGGCTGTTATGAAATATGTAGCAATGCACAGGGAATGCAAGTATCTCTGAAATCTTCTTTTTAATTCTTTCAGATAAATTTAAGAAATAGTATTCATGGGTTATATATTTCTTAGTGACTTCTGAATTATTCATTCCAACTAATGACATGCTAATGTTCCATCCCCTTCCACTCAAATTCTCACCAGTGCTTGATTTTTGTTGTATCTGAAACAATTCTAAGGGCCATCTAAACAGGTGAGCTTTGTTGTGGTTAGGTTTTAAATTCCTCGGGTGACTAATGATGTTGAGAATCTGGTCAAACAGACGGCCGTTTTATGGCAGCATAGAAATGTGTATCCTTTGCCATAAAGTTGGTGTTGATGTTATCTTCCTTGATTGCTCCCCACTGTTTATTGGGGGCAGATTCTCTTTGCCCTTGCTGAACCTGGAGCTCACCAATTCCAGTTAGTCTAGCTAGTCAGCTTGTTTTGAGGATTTGCTGTCTCAGCCTCTTGAATTTGGGGATTACAGGTGTCTGAAATGTCTGCACTCTCTGTGTGACTTCTGGGGATTTGAACTTAGATCCTCATGCTTGCTGAGCAAGATCTTTACCAATGAACAATCTCCCCAGCCCTTTCCTAGCCTTTACGAGTTTGTTTCATTCTTATTTTCTTTTCTTCTTGGAATGTATAATTTCAAATGCTGTTTCTTCAGGTTCACTATTTTTTTTTCCTGCTTGATCAAACTTATTCTTGGACCACTTTAGCAAATTTTAAAATTTCCTGTTATAATATTCTCCAGAATACATAATGTTATTTTTCTATTATGTACTATCTCTTTGTCCATATCCTCATTTTGCTTATGTATCACATTCTTAAATTCACTGATAATCCTTGTGGTGATTATTTTGAATTCTTTGTTACATAGTCTACATATCTCCATTTTTAGGGTTGATTTCTACATTTGTTGGGATCTTCACATTTGAAAAACAAATGAGAACTAGCTACTTCTGTTGCCATTGGCCATGCCAGAGGGGCTGCGAAATTGAAGTTCCAGGTGTCAGCCCACCAGAAGGGGATGTTCTGATGGGTCAGTCTCATTTAGGCAAGGCTACAGGTCTGCAGACCTGGAAATGTCTTTTGCTTCTGCTGTGCCTTTACATTTTTGCTGCAGCTCTCTTTCTCTGGCATCTAGCATGGTGTGAGTGGACATAAGGAGATCTCCACTGGGGGCAATATAGTAAATTTATCTCTTAAAAACAACCTATTCTACTGGGCATTTTTAACCTGTGGATTGTCAAGAAGATGATCTTTCCCTAAGCTGTGTTGTCTAATTTGATTATAATAATGATAGCTTACCCAGATTTTTGATGAATAATAATAAATACAAGGCTATGTTTCACAGTCAGGATCCGTGAGTCTCACCTAAGGAGCTGCATGGCTTGTAGCTCAAGTTAATGACCAACAGTTGAGCCCCAGTAGCCCAGCTAGTTTAAATTCTTTTGACCTTAGTGTTGGGAGATGTGTTCACAGAGCTGGGAGTGCATCACAGCTGAAACAAAGCTTTGAAAATAACAAAGTTAGACTAAGATGTTTTGTTAAATAACTTTGAGGTGAAAAACTCAAGAAGACCATTTGAAGTTTTAGAAAGGTACATACCTGAATGTGGAACTCTTGAAGGTGGGGGAAGGAGAACAGCACGGCCTAATTATTACTGCCTGACATATTCTCCTTGCTAGGTTTTGTTGATGACCAAAAGTGATAATTAATTCCTTATACCCATTTTTGCCCTCAATCTCCTGATATAAAAAAGCTATTAACGAATGGATATCTACCCTAAGGGTTTAAAGTCAAGCTGACTAATTCTTTTTCATATGCAAACATTTAGGTTTGTGATTTCTTTCAAGATAAATGATAAAGAAACTGGCCCTTTGTAACTGCAAAGTGTAGCCTAACAAGACCTAACAAGAACACCTTGCTTGCCACACAGTTAATCTACAACATTGCTTGAGTATAAATGTATGTGGGTTCTTGGGATAATTTGTTTTTCATCTGTAATACATAAAATGTTTAATCATGTGAGAGAGATGAAAAGCATATTTTTTACCTATAATCATTCATTGAGAAATGAAATGCAAACATTTTAACTCTCATACTTCCTGGAAGATTCTTTTGGGGTATAAAAGCTGTGGGGAAAAAATGAGAGAAGAAGAATAAAAAAGAGAGAGAATAAAAACAGAGAGAAAATAATGAAGGAAACCATCAAGAGTGTGTGAGTGCCTGTTTCCTTAATCCCTCTCAGATAGAATAGTTTAACTGACTAGTTTATCTGACTCCATGGATTCCCATCGCCTGGTGCTGTTGGAGGCTGGCAACTCAGACAGTGGTATTCTCTCATTATTTATTCACTGACTTCATACAGGGAAGAGCTTTGCCAACTGGATTGCCTGGATTGTGGGATCCTTTCAACATTTTCTGTGTGGGTTTACTCTCTGGTTTGTACAGAGGTATTTCAGCAGAGCTATTTTTCTGGGGGGTTGAAGATCTTTTTTCCCTGATGTACTAAGCTTGGGAAGAAGTCACAGTGATCATGTGTTAGAAGTGTTTTGAATTAGCTGATTTTGTACTCACTTGGGGTTGAAGAAGCCTTTTAATTGTTTTCTTGATTTCTGAAAAAGGGAACCTGTCTATGTGTAATTGTTGAAGTCTCTGATATGGGAATCCATTCAGTCAATAGCCTTTGGGTACCGGCCCATTAGGGTGTGGTCTGAGGTACTAAATGTGCAGATAATAAGCATGCTCACTCTCTCTTGGCTAGTGGTCTGGATTCTGTACACAGCTCCCAGCACCCACAGAACAGAGGACTGCAGCAACTTTCTTATTGTGACTGTTTTCCCAAAACATTTGTTATCTTTTATTCTGGGCACTCATGAACTTTCTTAATTATGCCTACATTACATTCTAGTGAAATTATAAAATATATCATTTAAATAACTCAGGATTCTGTTGACATGAAACACAATTGCTTCTGCCAGAACTGATCTATTCCCAAGAGACTGTTGAGCATCAAAAATACTCCACTTGAAACTTTTTATCTTTTTGGAAAAACTGACCCTTGGGCACAGAGCTTCCCTTGCCTTGACTACTGACAATATGCATACTTTCCAAACTAGATAAGCAAGATACAAGCAAAAAATGAGTGCCAAGCCTTGCCAAGACAGGGTAGGACAGTCTTTCAAATTTTTCTGCCTCTAAAAATGGTCTGTCAGATACTCTAGGTCTTAGCCAAAGTTGGTTGTCCCAATGTTACAAATGAGACTTTAGGTGACTGTCCAGGTAGCTCTTTCAGTCATTTCTTGCACATTTTGGAAGTTGCTTGCTGTGCTTCCTGCTTACTCAGGTAAAATTATTTTCCTTCTCAGGTCTTTGGTGAGGTTAAAGCCTAGATAGTCATAACTGCTTCCCTCTCATCGCTTAGCTAAGACATTCTAAATATAAAAATTAGATTCCTCAAGATAAAATAACTATTAAGATAATCTCTGTTATTTTCTAATTACCTAATCTGGACATTTAGCATACTTTTCTTGCTTTATGTTTTTCATGTTGGTTGTAATTTTATATATGTTTTGCCTTTTCTTTCTCCTAAACAATGCTTAATATTTGTTTTTGTTGTATATAGTTTTGTATTAGATTTAGAACCCTCTTATTTAGACAAAGGGGGAGGTGTTTTGGAAATTCATTCAGCCAATAGCCTTTTGGGTACTGGTCCCTTAGGACATGGTCGGAGGTACTATAAGCGCAGACAAAAATCATGATGGCTCTCTCTTGGCTGGTGGTCTGGATTCTGTTCACTGCTCCCAGTGCCCACAGAGTGCTGCAGCAAGTTTCTTATTGTGAGTGTTCCCCAATAAACATTAGTTATTTTTTATTCTGGGCTCTCTCTCTCGTGGACTTCCATTACTCCGCCTACACTCTGAAGGTGAATGGCCTAAAGACTTAAACTTCAGATTTCATCCTTGAAAGGGATATCCCAGGGACCCATGTGTTTCTAAACATTTTGGCCTTCTTGACCATCAAGAGATAAATGCTTCAAGTCCAACAAGGAAGAATTATAGATGCTTCCATAAGAATTGTGAATGGAGGGGCTGTGAACACAATTCACTTACTAAATGGCTTGGAACACAGCATAAGCACCTGGGTTTGAGCCCCAGAACCCATGCGAAAACCTAAGTATGGTGGCATGTATTATCATCTTAGTACTAGAGAGATGGAGACAGGTAGATCACTGGGGTTCACTAATGCCAAGCTTTCCTCATTTGAAAGCCCTGGGTCTTAGTGAGAGACCCTGTGTCAAGAAAGAAAATGTGGATAGACTCTTGAACACAAACTGAGTTGACTTCTGGCTTCCACATGCACACACACAAGAATCACATATGGAGAGGTCATATAAACGGTAACTTGCCAGTGTCTGCTTTACCTGTTTGTTTGAAAAAAAAAACTTAAGCATTTGGATCCTGTCATCTCATTTTAAAAGGTGGCAGGAGAATATTTAGAAAGAATTTGGCACACTGTAGCAGTTCTTGGGAGATCAGACAAAGGGGAATTTATAAAAGTCAGAGCCAAAGTGTTTCTCTTAGGAACTCACTAAAGTATGGCAGAATTGTCAGTTAGGAAATTTGCTTCAGTAATTTCAAACAGCACTTAAGCTGAGGTAGATTAGAATTTTATATGAAAACAAACCTACTTGCACTGAGTATAGAACGATTCCTTACCTTGAGATCTTGTTTGTACAAATAAAGCTTGCCTGAAGATCAGAAGGTGGAGCTAGTCTCTAGCTAACCACAGAGGTCTGGAGGTCGTTACAGACAGACAGGAAGTGACATGCCTGGGTAGAGAGAGGAAGTGATAAGGCAGGAGGAAACAGGAACTCAGTCTCTTTTCAGCTGAGAAATTGAGACGTAGGGTGAAAGTGGTTTGGCTCCTTCATCTCTCTGGTCTCTCAGCGTTTTCCCCAATATCTGACTCTAGGCTTTTATTTTAAGACCTATTAGAACTTGTGCTACAATTACTTGCTAATTAGCTTTTGCACAAAGCTTCCAAAATACCACTCTCAGCTAAACCATTATCTTTCTCCTGGCCCATTGCTCTATTCTACTCAATGGCCTTCCTGGTTTTCCATTATCCATTTCCTCCTCACACTGCTCCATTGTTCTCTGTATTGTGACCACAGGGGTCCATTTCATGCTAGACCACACGATGTTACTGATTTGCTTATGATGTGCAAGCACTCTTCCGTCTCACTCGGAGAAAGCAAAACCAGAAACCCACATCATTCCGACAGGTCTGTATAGTCAGCATTTTGCTTCTTGCCTCTGAGATTACTGAGTTTCAGCTACAGTTTCCTCGTTGTTGACCTGATATCACATCATGCACTTGACCTACTCAGGGTTTTTCGGTACTTGTCACTTTTCACCGAAGGATTATTTTCCAGATTTTATGTTTGTACTTCCTTAAGTTTTCTGCTCAAATATTGTCGTTATTGTTTCTGGATAATACTTCCTATTACATTACTATGTTACTTTCCATAGAGCAACCAATTTCTTCTCCTCCTCCTCTTCATTATTATTATTATTGGTATTACTTTGTATTCTCTCATAGTAAAAAATGGAAGTTTCATAGGGCAAGAAGATTATGTTGTATATCTACTATTATGCCTCTATGGTGTATTATAATTCTTAGCTTTCAATAATAACTTGTTCAATAATTTAATAATTATCTTCTAAATAAATTGATAAATGTGTAGGCACATTTCTAGAAGAAACCAAGTTTGAAATTCTAAACCATGAGAAACTGTTAATCCTAACTGTAGTGATTTTCTACTCCTGCTGCTTACAGCTGTAGTGCAAGAACCGTCAGAGGATGAAGCAGAGCAGGCATGAAGAGAAGTTCAGACACTTGAGATGTGGACTCTTTATCAATACCGAAGACGAGAAGAGAAAGGATACAGAGGAACATATTTATGAAGAAGGGAAAGGGTGTGTATCTGTTTGCATTTTCATAAAATAGAATAGGCTGCCTGCTATGTACAGTGAATTCTTTATCATCCAGGATCCTCAAGCAAGCACTGCATGCTTAGCAGTGGAAAGTGGAGCAGAGTCCTGAGAGTCCTTTCAAACTCTTCTGGACTTGCAACTGTAGAGTTCTGCAAACGTAAGAGGTAAGCGAGAGCGTCTCTGATAGATCACTACACCCAGGAACAAATGTCATTTATTGATCATCCATATTGTCAATTAAGATATTTCTTTTAATCTTTGTTATCTATTATAATAGTTGTCTTTAAATTTGGAAGGTATTCTGTTTCATGAATGAATTAAAAAATTAAGTCTGTATCTTGCATTGGGCATTTATGTTCAATATTCCACAGTAAAACCCGAAACCTAGACTCTGGCCTAAGTTGGTTCTGCCCTGTGTGGCTGCTGTAACTTTCCTGCTTAGAGGTCAAAAGATAGCTCCTCACAGAAAAGCAGGCATGGAAACAGGCAAGACATAGTGATTCTTTAAAAATCTTAACAGCTCACGTTCTTTCTGGGATGAACATTGCACACACAGTGGCTTAGCCCCAAATAAATCATTATGAAATAATGAAGGAAGTGAGCTATTTGGAATCCTGGGTATTTCCATGTATTCTAGGTTGGATGTTTCCCACAGTTTATGTAAATACACTCAGAGAAGGTTTTCTTATTTGTAACAAAGTCTTGAGGAAAACTACTTACTCTGTGAATAACAAGGTCCAATTTCATATTCCTTATAGAGTTGCCTATGAAATTGCTCCTGTTTGAAATACAAAGCTGCAAATCTTATCACAAGCCCAGAAACACTCTGACTCAAAATGATGTTTTCTTTGCATAAAGAAGAGCAAGGATAAGTGCTTACTAATGAAAACAACAGTCGAGGGGAACTGACAATTAGGTGAGAACAATTCAGCTTACACCTCACCACTATAGACAGACTAGTCTTGCATGATATCTTCAGTACTTTCAGCAAACTACTCAGTATTTATATGTTATGGTGCTGTGTGCCTAATAAACCAGCAGTCACAGGGGACAGTTACAGAGGGTTACCAGCACCATTCAGAATCTGGACATGCTGCCTTATTATGGGACATAGGGCACAGATAATCTTCATCATTCTGTGGGACAGGTACACTGAATACATTTTTTTTTGGTAGCATCTGAAATGGTGGTTTGGATGTATGTGTCTGCCCAAGTCAGATTTTATATTTGCTAAAAATGAAAATTTGAGGGCACACTCTATTGTTGAAGTTGATTACAGTAGACAACCATTGACTCTGTTCTTCTACTTAGCATGGGAATGACAGAAAAATAGTGTACTCTGAAGAGTTCAAGTGAACATTAAAGAGCTTGGGACTGGAGAGACAACCAAGTGGTGATGAGCATGTGCTATCCTTCCAGAAGACCAAGTTCAGTTCCTAACACGTGTGTTGTCTTGCTCACATCTCTTGTAAGTCCAGATCTAGGGGATATGGTGCTCTCTCCTGGCCTACACGGGTACCTGCACTCACAGGCATTTGTGCACACCCAGGCATGCACACACATAGCTAAAATAATAAAATTAAAAATGTTAGAACTAAAGCAATGCCTTTTTAATAGATAATAAAACCCTAGTTGGAGAAAGCTCTAATCACAAGAGTCTTCATAAATCTATCATTTTTCCTGCAGATCTGGTGTGACACTTCCTCTACCAGATCCCTATTCGCCTCTCTGGGAGAAATTCTATTGTTCTTTTTGTAGGTTTGTATTTTCTTCAGAAAACATATTTTACTTCTGGAATGAGGAAGAGTTATTAATAGAAGTACAACACCCTTGATAGAGAAACACAGCATTGTTGTCATTATTAAAGTTGAACAGATGCTAATATTAGCAATATGCTTACACTATTGTTGTCAAAAATAATTTTCTTTATTAAAGTAGTTTTTAAACATCTTTTTTTGACAGAAGCACATAAAGAAAGCCACTTGAGTAGTTAATAAAAATGGATCTTCATATTTGTTGGGATGTACCAAATTGCCTTAGATTTGTTAACTTAGTGTCTTAACTGCCAAAAGATTTATTTTTTATTTCTATCATGATATTTTGAAGGAAAGGCAATTGCCCTTCCTACTCAGGTAGAGACCCAAAGTCTTGAATGTTGGCAGAGACAGGCACAGTTAATTAGTGTGCAGGAGACTCACATTGCTTTAGATGTCAGGCAATTCTTTAATGCTTTTCCTTATCATGAATTCGCTGGAGCAAGTTATGTGAGCCCCTAAGTGACAAATGGGCAGAAAGATGGAAGCCACGAATACGTCATAAAAATTGTGTTCTCTAGTTTGGGTAACTGTTCCCTGAAGGCCTATGTGTTAAAATATTAGCCAGAAGCCTATATTGCTGTTGGCCAGTAGTGAAATCTAACTGAGGTGGAGCCAGATAGAAACGAGTTAGCACTTGGGGGTCATGTTTCTAAGGTGTTACGACCTCAGCCCCTTCTTTTTCTTTGCTTTCTTTCCACTATGAGATGCGACTGTCTCTCCACTATGTTCCTGCCATGTGTACTACCTCAACACGGGAACATGAGTGGTAAGGAAGAGCATGGACTGAAACTTCTGAAGCAGTGGCCCCAAATAAACCTTTTTTTTTAAAAAAAAATACTTATTTACCGCAGTCATTTGTGATTATAACAGGAGGCTGATTAGCACAGTATTCATGACTTCTACACTTCCTTCTTTGTCAGAGAAGGCATGTCTAGATTAAAATCTGGAGCCTAAAGTGTCATGAGTTGGCAGTTACCACAAGGAAGGTTGAAGGAATCATCATAGTGAAAGAATAGAGAAGAGACAAAGACAATGTAAAACATATTCAAGTAAAATTGAAAATTTCCCTGTATTTCCCTTTCTCTACTCTGGTAACACAGAGTTCAGAGTGGTACATGCTTATAATACTTGGGAGGTAGAGATAGAGTCATCATGAGTTGAAGGCCAACATGGGTTACATATGTAGAACCTGCCAAAACCAAGCAAGCAAGCAAAGAAGCAAACAAAACAAATCAAATAGTTTGGAATTTGTTCTTTGTCATATAGTTGTATGTTTTGAAAGATGAAAGGTGCTGGCATTGCCCTTTACTCTGGCAGTGTTAGATAACCTTCATTTAATCTTTGTTCAGTAGAAGTCCTAGGCTTAGTCTGCAAATGTCTTCTGCCTGCCGCCTTAGCACAGCCCTTCTCCACAGAGCTGTGGTTTGGATGGGAAGCACTTTCCTCACTCCCACGAGAGGCCATGGATTTGGAGTTTGGTCTTCAATTGGTAGTGACTGAGAAGTGATTGGACCATGAAGGTACTGACTCTATCAACGGCTCAATTCATTGCTAAGTTCACAGCTGGAATTGACCACTGTGAGATAGTCTAGTTGGAAGAAGTAGGACAGTAGGGGTGTGTCCTTGAAAGATAAATCTTTTTCCCAGTCCATTTTTAACCCATACTCTGCTTTCCAGCTGCCGGAGTAGCCTTGTTCTACCATGCCCTTCCGCCATGAAGTTCTCTCTTGCTGTGACTGCCTGTGAAACCACAGAACAACATTTCTCAAACCTCGAACTGTTAAACATCTCTACTTCAATTTGATTTCTTGCTTGGCAGGAAACCAACGAACATAAGCACCATTACAGTTCCTTGTTGTGCAATGAACTTCCTGTGGGTCCGGATTTTAATTTTTGCTTTAAGACTCTCTATAAGAAGCTTTGTTTTAAGAACCTCGCAATTAACAAGGACTGGATTACAGTGAGAGACACAGTGGTTGCCTCAGGGTAAAGTGGAATGGTCTTACAAATATCTGAAGCCATGCAAATCTAATTCACCCAATCTTACCCAGTTATCTGATTGAGGCATTCAAAAGACAGAGTGCAAGAGGTTAGGGCACAGCGTTGTTTTCAACTGGATTGAGTGGGACCACAGATGTTCATGTCCAGTCCCAGGATAAGCACTGAAGCTGGTGCTTCAGTTGTTCCGTATTGCAGAGGCATCTCCCGCCAGCTGCCTGCGTTGAAGGTGATTGCCCATTCCTGGGGTGTCTTGTCTTTTATTTCATGAATAATTCCAAAAATTCTAAACAAACCAAACACAAAGTAAATACCTTATTTTTAGCAAACAGAGGAAAATTGTCTGGGATGCTATGCAAATACTCGTTACTTTACATTCAGGTCAACATTGAACAAATCACTGGCTAATTAAAAACCTTTGTTTTCAGAGAGAGTCATTGAAACACTAGTCATAACTGAAGAAATGATATTGGCCAGATACAGCAGAAAGTCATAGGCATCTGAGTCAGACATACAGCACTCTCTGCATTATGTCATTATTTCAGACTCTCTCATTAGCCTCAGGCTCTCATGATCAATAATCATCCCCTAGACACTGCATGCTCACCGTATGGTATGCCCGGCTCATTTTCATTTATCCTTTGTCTCCATTTATTCATTTAGCTCTTTCTCTGACGTCTGAGATAACTTTGAGGATAAGTATCCTTCATACCTGTCTGACTGGCACCCTTGTCATCAAATCCAATAACTCCCCATAGCAGACATGGCTTGTCATCTACTTCAAATTTATTTCCTTCTTTTACATAATTAAAAATCCTGTTTTTGTTTAAGTCATGTAATGTGCTCCAATAAAAATACCCTTGCGGAGTTCCTGTACTTTAGAGGCACCCATGTGATCTACTGATGGCTAATGGGTGGGAAGTCTCTAAGGATGTCTAGGAATGCCATTGTTTTCCTCCTAGAAATAAGCACACTAAGTTAGTTAATACTTTTTCTTTCCTTTAGCTCTTTTGTAATGTGTGTGTGTGTGTGTGTGTGTGTGTGTGTGTGTGTTCCTGTGTGTGCAGAGGCAGAAAGTGACAAAGCAAACACATGTTCAGAGGACATTCTGGAGTATCAGCTTCCAGCTTGTTTGAAGCAGATGATTTTTGCTTCTGCACCTAGCTTTATATGGGTTCTGGGGATTTGAACTCCAGTCCTCACGCATTCACATCAAGTACTTTTTCCACTGAGTTGTCTCCTCAGTTCCCACTTTTAGCTTTCTTTCTTATCTCTTTGCCTAAGCAGAGGTACAATGCCTACAAATAGAATTCCCATTTTTTTCAGCCATGATGATAAGAATAATGTGATATGAATTAGGATATAGGGTGAGGATTACGGAGGATGGAGATGAAGTTTGGTGATTCTCTTCAGTACACAGAGTTGGTTAGTTGGTCACCAACCTTTTGTAATGGGAGAAAAATAAAACCCTTTCATGAGTGATCCACTAAAGGGCTCCTCCCAATGACATGCAAAGCAATCCTAGTGCACAAGGCCAAGTTTGTTAGTGTGCCTTGCATATCATCGGCAGGAGCCCTTCAGTGGATTTCTCTCCTCCTCTCCACACTCACTGTGATTTCCCAGACTGAATGCAGCAGCCTCTTGATTGAGCTTCTCCCTGTCACTACTATTCCTTTTTTCATCCATTTTACTTAATGTGGTTAGACTGTTTGCAGTGAGTCATTTATAGCTACCCAAAATATGCAAGCATCTCATAGCTTTGTGTGTAAATTCAAGCACTTCGTGGACTTCAGGACTTGACACACCTTCATCGTCCCATCTCTTTCCATTCTTCCTTGAACTCCGAGCTCAAATCATGTTAAAAAATTCTTTTCCTCCTCGTCCTTTCTTTTTTGTAATTTTTTTTTTGTTGTTGTTGTTGCTTTTTGAGACAGGGTTTCTCTGTGTAGCTTTGGAGCCTGTCCTGGAGCTTGCTCTGTAGACCTCAAATTTACAGAGATCCACCTGCCCCTGCCTCCTGAGTGCCGGGATTAAAGGTGTATGCCATCGAGCTGGGTGGTGGTGGCACATGCCTTTAATCCCAGCACTCAGGAGTTCGAGGCCAACCTGGTCTACAAGAGCTAGTTCCAGGACAGGCTCCAAAGCTACAGAAAAACCCTGTCTCAAAAAACAAAACAAAACAAAAGTGTGTGCCACCACTGTCCAGCTTCTTTCTTTTTAAGTTTTGAGACACAGTCTTAATATGTAGCCTTGGTTGTCCTGGAACTCACTGTATATACCAGGCTGGCCTTGAATTCAGATGTTCTCGTGTCTCTTCCAGTGCAGTGCTGAGATTAAAGGTGAAAGTTGAACCATCATATTGTACTTGTAATTTTCTGACTATATCTGTTCTCTGGAGTATTGAAACTGCATTAAATGCAGCCATGGATATTATGAACATAAACAGATATAACTGTGTTCCAATGACATTTTATTTCTAGGCATTGGGCTGTATTTGGCTGGTCGCCTGCAGAGTACCAGTGCCTGGTCTGAATAGTTGTGAACAAGGAATTCCTATTGCTGTAACAGCTAGAGTTCCTTGCTGTACGGAGATCACAGAGTGACCAAGCCTAATGACAGTGTGAAAAGCATTTTGATGCAACCGAAGCAGAGGAAGCTGATTCCATGCTCCTTATGATCCCAAGACAGCCCTCCAATGCATTTGACCACAGCTGGGCTCTGTGCCGTGAGCAACTTGTTTCAGTTTTGTTTTTTTTTTTCCTCTTTGGATATTTAATGCTGTTGAATTTTGCCTAGTCCTTTCTCTACCCAGCCTGTGACATTTTCCCTTTGTTATCAGCTTCCTTGTTCCAGGAAGTCATTAACAACTATGTTTTTCTTGTAGTTTGTTGTGTCCTATTAGGGGAAGGGGTCAGTCTCCCTTGGGCTCTCCACTAAATTGGTAAATTGCTAAGCTCCTAAGCAAAGATGCCTTTGGCCTCTCAAAGCTACTTTGTTTAGGGGTTTATCATAGAATTATCTTAAACATAAACATCAGACTCAGGGCTTTTAAGTTCTCCTTCTAGAATATGTCTTTATTGATATGGACAGGACACAGGTGGTGGAATGATTGATCCCATGAGAGGATTCGATACAAGAATGTGAAGTTTTCATGACCACCACCTCCATGCCAACCTGAAGTCTCATTAAAAGATAGTTCCCACTCGGTTTTAAAATATAGTCTAAAGAGTTATCCACTTATGTCAAGGTCTCATAAAACAGCAAATCAGCAACTCTATTTTTAGTGTTCTTTCTTTCTTGCTGGAGAAAATTGTCTGCTAGGAAAATTCGAGTATTGGTAGCCTCTGCCTCTGCCTAGTGCTGGTAGCAGCTTCAATAATAAGATGACCAACAATCCCTAACTCTTTGCCTAAAGCATTGTTAGTATTCTATACATATTTATTTTATTTTGTGTCTTGGACCTTTTAACGTTTAATAATATAGTTTACTTTGATTACCCTGCAGATGAGACTCTCCAGGACTCAATTTAAAAAAATTAATGCATTTAATTTTGGTAGAAGTATGTAACAAGACACCAGGTGACTCAGCTAAGTAAAAGAAGGGTTCCTAATTAAGCATCTTAATCAAATTGTGCTCTGAGTGCCCTTCTGGGGTTACCTTCTGCAGAAATCTAGGGTCTTCGAGGAGTGTTGACTCAGTTTTCCCCAATTGCAAAATGGGGATTATCTGTATTTAAGGCGCCCTGAAGTTTCTAAATATTTAAAATTCATATTCACAACTCTTCGCAGAGCATAGTGTTTAGGGATGCTTAACGATGAATGACTCCCCACCCCCAGGCAGTATTCTGAATTCCACTCAGCATCACCTGCTGTTTTATTGCTCATTTGTTCATAATTGCTTTTGTGTAACTAGAGTTTGTGGGATAAGGGAAAAACTGAGTAGCCACATCTCCAGACATGGAATCCACCGAGCACCTGGGCGCCGTTTTAAAAATTATTTTAAATTTGGTGAACTGCTTGTTTTCCTTCTTTCTAATAAGAAGATTTTGCTCATTGGTTTGGGTTTATTTGTTCTGTTTCTCTTCACACTGGTGATTGCGATATGAGAATAGATCTTTGCAGAGGGGCGCAGGCGTGTGGAAGCCATGCTTTCTTTCCTCTCATTTTAAGTAGCTCAGCGATGAAGAAAACAGCTATTTATTTTATATGTAATTAATCTCTTAGCATAACACAACTTGGTCTTCAACTCTCAGTTCTCCTACCTCACCTTCCTGAGTTCTAGGGTTTATAGTTGTCATACCCAACTAAGCAAGTAAATTTCTAACATTTTTTTTTTTTTTTTTGGCGTGGGGTTGTGAGTGATGATTCTCAAGGCTAGGTCTTGTGAAGCAGCTTCAAGGAGGAAATTGCAATCAAGCTGAAGCTTTGACTGAACATGTTTGGTGGAGGTAATGTTTGATCTGATCAATGAACATATGGAAACATTTGGAAACATTTCCAAAAAGTTCTGGATGTAAGAAATTAGAAGAAGTTTTTTCATTGAGGAATTCTAGGAAGGTATGTAAAGGTAAATAAATTTAGTGACAGATATGAATTTCTCATAAAATAATGTGAAAAATACTTATTTTACCTAAAATACTGAAGGCAGGAGAGAGATTAAAAACCTGTCCCTTCACCAGGTGATGGTGGCGCATGCCTTTAATCCCAGCATTCTGCAGGCAGAGGCATGAAAATCTATGTGAGTTCACGGCCAGTCTGGTCTATAAAGTGAGGTGCAGGATGGCCAGAGCTGTTTGTTACACAGAGAAACCCTGTTTAAAAAAAACCAAACCAAACTAAACCAAACCAAACCAAACTACAACAGCAAAATAAACTCACCTCCCCCTCCCCCCCCAAAAATCTGTCCCTCAATAAACAATTAATAATCTTTGGTAGGGAGATTACATGAAATTCCAAAATGAAACCTTAAGACTAGTGGTAACAGAAGTTCATGAAAGAAGGGTATCAGTAGATGTTAAAACACTCTGGTTCATTATAACCCTGAGGAAATGGTGGTGCCTTAAATAACTTACAAGATGCTACATTAGAAACTTCATAGCAACTGTGGTCATGGAATAGCACTGTTGTCATCACCGGGAACTTGCTATAAATGCAGTCTTTGACCTTATGGTAACATAAAAAATTTCTGTATACTGGACACGGCGTAGCAAGTATGAACACACAGTAGCTGTGACCACTTTCACATGACAGGTATACACAGAGAGAGAGAGAGAGAGGCACGCATGCAAGAAGTTGGAGGGGGATCAGTTGAGAAGAAGGGGGATATTAGAAGTTGGAGGATATGAGAGAAAGTAATTGGAGGAGGAAGGAATCCGATCATAATACATTGTATGCAAGTAAATTGTCTAAAAGTTAAAAAATTCCTTTGGAGGGTTTTTTTTAAATGTAAAAATATTTCCCCTTTATCAATACTTCAGAGCACTGGGTTCCCCTTTCTTTTCTTATACATAGGAACACAGTGTTTGTCTCTTCATTGAAAAAATTTGCATATGCATTTAACAAAAATTGTTACAAAAATAGGTAAATAAATCCTATAATACTTCTATTTGTCAGAGAAGTAGGAAGACATGCTATAATCTAGTCTAGGCTTGTAAAGGAATCATGAAGACTCTGAATTCTAGGTGTGTGGTGTTATTAATTTCTTTGACATCATCTTGTTTTGCTAGCAATAAAGGAGACAGATACCCTTGGCCATGGGTTTATGGCAATCTCATAGTAAACTATCAGAGGGAGAATCATGGCTACAATTCCCTCTGCTTTGAGAATGAACAAATGTTAATGAGTGAATTTCCTTAGCGAGTGAGGGGAGTAACATTTGTGAGTAACATTTGAAAAATGCATGTGTTTATTTCTGATTTATAGTCATACATGTACTAGAAGTCCATTGTACTGGCTAGTTTTATATGTCTTATTTGACACAAACTAGAGTCATTAGAGGAAGGAACCTCACTCAGTTGAGGAAATGCCTCCATGAGATCCAGCTGTAAGGTGTTTTCTCAAAAAGTGATCAATGGGGGAGGACCAAGGCCATGGTGGGTGGTACCATCTATGGGTTTGTAGTCTTAGGTTTTATAAGAAAATAGGCTGAACAAGCCAGGGGAAGCAAGCCAGTAAGTAGCAGTTTCTGGGTTCCAGCCCTGCTTGAGTCCCTGTTCTAACTTCTTCCAATGATGAATCTGGAAGTGTAAGCCGAATAAACCCTTTCCTCCCTAACTTGCTTTTTTGGTTATGGTGTTTTCTTGCAGCAATAGAAACCCTAACTAAGATGCCCATGTAAATGATCCCTCATCCTAACAAGCAAAAGCTAAAAGCTAAAGAAATTGAAAACCCCAGTAATTTATCTTCAGTGAGTTGTAGACATGAACTCAAAGGCTAGACTTCTGTCCCCCCAGTTAGAGAGACGAGCAAGCTGAAGTAGAGATTATGATTTACTAGAGAAGAAGAACATGAGCAGCAACCTTAACAAGAAGTCAGAAGCCTGAGCTATGATTGATGACCAGCTAGAAGCTTAAAAATGTTTGAAGGCAAAAACTGTAGGTAGGCCTGGTTCTGGGACTTCATGCTTTTCTCATAGTATGTGCCAGTGAAATATGTCCTATGTTGGCAGCAGGAGGAAGGGAAGGGAACCATTTTGTAAATGCTGAGTCCTACCTAAAACCAGGGGACCTGTGACAGAGGAGGCATCTTGAAATTAGCTAGATCATTATATTTTAATTAATGAGATTCAAAGAAGAGCTCTGTGTGTCTATGTGTGTTTATGTTCCTGTCATGTATCTATGAGTGTGTTCATCTCTGTATGCATGTATGTGAGGTCCAGAGTTTAATGCTAGATGCCTTCTTCAGTGGCTCTTCTCCTTAGTTTTGAGACAGAGTCTCTCACCGAACACAGAGCATGCTGAGTTGCTAGTCTGGCTAGCTACTAAACTTTATGTGTAAAAGGAGACTGTGCTTTGTTTCCCAGCTGCCCAGGCCTGAGTTATCACACAGAAATTGTATTAATTACAACACTGTTTGGCCAATAGCTTAGGCATATTCCTAGCTAGCTATTATATCTTAAATTAACCAATTTCCATAAATCTGTGTATTGCCATGAGACTGTGGCTTACTGGTAAGGTTCTGGTGTCTTTCTCCTTTGGCAGCTACATGGCGACTCCTTGACCCTATCTAGTCTATCTCTCTACCTCTGTTTGGATTTCCTGCTTAGCTTTACTCTGCTAAGCCATTGGCCAAAACAGCTTTATTCATTAACCAATAAAAGCAACACATATACAGATGGACATCCCATATCATTTAGGCATTCCCCTTTTTCCACTCCTACTGCAATGAGCTTACAGGGGAAGCCACTGTACCCAGTTACCACACCTGGCATTTATGTGGATTCTAGGAGACTGAATTCATATTCTCATTCTTGCACTGAAAGCTCTTTAGCAACTGAGCCATCCCCCAGCTCCCGGATACATTTCAAACAAATTCTAATCTTTTGAGGATTTATTAGAACCCTATTTTCTAGGGTTAGTCAGAGCTCATTTGAGGGAAAAGAAAAGCCATTTGAGTCATGTCTAAATATCATGTCCAGCCTAAGGGGAAGGGAGACTAGGAAGCTCTGTGAAATTAGTCCAGTGTGCAGACTTACTGAAAGAATGAGGCCCAGTCACATATACTAGAATCCCCCAAACATAAGTTGCTAGGTCACTAAGTCACCAGCATCTATTTATATATGTTACTTTTGTTTAAGATGACAGATCAATGTTCAATAACAACAGCAGCAGCAGCAACAACAAAAACCCACAGAAAGGCAAACGGCATAATCTGAAGAGGATTTATGTGGTGGTTTAAATGGGAATGGCCACCATAGGCTCATATGTTTGAATATTTGGGACCCAGTTTGTGGAACTGTTGTGGAAGGATTAGGAGGTGAGGCCTTGATGGACTAGGAATATCACTAAGGGTGGTCTATCACTAAGGGTGGTCTATCACTAAGGGTGGTCTATCACTAAGGGTGGTCTCTGAGGTTTCAAAAGCCCATGCCAGGCCTAGTGTCTCTCTCTGCTCGAGGAGGATGTAAAGGTCTCTGATACTTCTCTGTGCCTATTGGCTCCACATCATGATAACAATGAACTAAACCTCTGAAAACATAAGCAAGCTCTCAATTAAATGCTTTCTTTTATAAGAGTTGCCACAATCACGGTGTCTCCTCACAGTCATAGAACAGTAGCTTAGACACTGTTCTTGAAAGAATGACCCAGAAACAAATGCTGGAGGTTAAAAAAAATACAACACCAGAAATAATGAATACCATCAAGGGCTCATTAGGATATGGTGTATGGTTGAGCATCTCTGAGCATAAAGATATAACATTGGATAAAATTTTTGGAGAGATCAGAAATACAAGGGACATACCTAAATGTAGTAAGGGCAATATACAGCAAGTCACTAGTCAACATCAAATTAAATAGAGAGAAGCTCAAAGCAATTCCACTAAAATCATGAACAAGACAAGGTTGTTCATTTTTCTTATCTATTCAGTAGACTACTGGCAGTGTTTAGCTAGAGCAGTAAGGCAACTAAAAGAGGTCAAGGGTGCAGGAGGAAGGTGTCAGTAGTCCTGACTGAGCCATGATCTCCCGGGCCTGCATAAGCATGTGCTATTATAACTTCCCCTTGGAGCAGACCTGGAATCTGTCACTGTGCTGAGAGATGGCTGACATGGAGGCGCACATCTGATGGAGCCAATGGAGAAAGGACAACTCATTTCTAGAGGCCTACAAGGGCCAATGGAACACTAGTGTTGAAGGAGAGGGCCTGCTTGCTCATCCCGGCCACCCAGAACCTAAAAAATCACACAGAAACTTTATTAATTAAATCACTGCTTGACCCATCAGCTCTAGTTTCTTATTGGCTAATTCTTACATCTTAATTGAACCCATTTTTATTAATCTGTGTATCACCACGTGGCAATGGTTTACTGGGTAAAATTTGCAGCGTCTGTTTCTGCCAGACCCATGGCATCTCTCTGCCTCTGCTTTCTTCCTCCCAGAATTCAGTTCTGTCTTCTCCACCTACCTAAATTCTGTCCTATCAGGCCAAGGCAGTTTCTTTATTCATTAAATAATACAAGCAACATACATAGGGGACTTCCACATCACATTAGGTGGGTATATAGGCAGGTCCAATTTCCACAACAAATGAATCTGCTTCCGCTACTTACCTGACACCTAGAGTCTATGTCATTGACTCCATGCCTTCTTGCCCCTCCCACAAAAGTTGTCCATATAGGACTGTCTGCAACAGCTTAACACAAGAAGATACAAACTGGAAAGGAAGAAGTCAAAGTATTGATATTTGCAGATGATATGATAATATGCATAAATGACCCCCAAAATCCTACCAGGGAACTGTAGATAAACTGCTGATAAACAGCTCCAGTAAAGCTGTTGGATATAAGAACCTTGAAGAAGATATCAAAAGATGTAAAGATCTCCCATACTCACAGTAAAAATTGCCATCCTACCAAAGGCAATCTAAAAATTCAATGCAATCCCCATCAAACTTCCATTGATATTCTTTACAGAGCTTCAAAAAACAAAATTCAAACTTCAGATAAAAACAAACAAACGAACAAACAAAAAACCCGGGATAGCTAAAACAATTCTGAATAATAAAAGAATTATGGGAGGTATCATCATCCCAGATTGCAAGTTGTACTACAGAGCTATAGTAATAAAACCACATGGTATTGTCATTAAAAACAGACATGTTAATAGATGGAATTGAATTGAAGACCCAGACAGACATAAATCCAAACACATATGGACTCTTGATTTTTTTTATTGTTAAAAGAGAAATTTACAATTACTCCCCTTGTCCCCGGCCCTCCTGCTTCCCCACTACCCCTCCTCCCGCCCCCTGCTTCCTAAAGA
>JAQHUG010000017.1:1938700-1954605 GCA_028555095.1 Dicrostonyx torquatus | reverse complement strand
AATCTTATACCTGTCAGAATGGCAAAGATCAAAATACACTAATGACAGCTGATGTTGGAGACAACGTGGAGAAAGAAGAGCACTCCTCCACTGCCAGTTGAAGTGCAAATTTGTACAAACACTTTGACAATCGTTATGGTGGTTTCTCAGAAAACTGGGAATTGATCTACCTTGATATAGCTGTACTATTCTTGGGCATATAGCCAAAGGACACTCCATCATATCACAATATACTTGCTCGACTATGTTCATAACAGATTTATTAGTAATAGCCAGAAATGGAAAACCACCTTGATGCCCTTCAAATTAAGAATAGATAAAGAAAGTGTGGTACATTTACACAATGGAGTATTACTCAGCTGTAAAAAAATGACAGCATGAAATTTGCAGGCAAATAAATGGAACTTGAAAAAAATTACCCTGAGTGAGATAACACAGACTAAGAAAGATAAACATAATAAATACTCACTTATAAATGGATATTATCTGTAGAGCAAAAGATAATCATGCTGTGGTCCACAGAACCAGAGAGGCTAAGTAACAAGGATGGCTTTAGAGGGGATGTGAGGATCTCATTGGGAATGAGAAATAAAATAGATTTCTAGGGTGGACAGGGACAGGTGAGATTGGAACTAGAAGAGACCAAGTTGGGGGGAGGGAGAAAATCCTGGATTTGAGGGGCATTTCGGGGCCAGGTAGAAACCTAGTGCAAGGGAAACTTCATGGTACCTACAAAATTAACCCTACCATGGACTCCTAGTAATGGGGGACATGGAGCCTGAACTGGCCATCTTATGTGATCAGTCAAGGCCTCAAGTGGAGGGATTGGGACACCAACCCAGTCACAAAACCTCAGACCTATAGCTCACCCTGCCTGCAGAGTGTTCTGAGTATTGTGCCTAGCAGAATCCTCATCAAAGACACAAGACAGACTTTACCAGCAACTGATGGGAGCAGGTGCAGAGTCCCATATCCAAACAAAAGGTGGAGCTAGTGGAGTCTTGCGGTGGATGGGGAGGAAGGATTAGAAAGATTCAGAGGGTTCAGAGAAACCAAGAAAACACAGCCCGCAGAATCAATTGACCAGGACTCGTAGGGGTTTGTAGAGATCAGGGAGCCTTTAGGGGTCTGACCTAGGTCCTCTGCATGTATTTTATAGCTGGATACTTTGGTCTTCTTGTGGGAATCCTAACTGTTTGGGTGGGGGTGAGGAGTGGTCACTGACTGTTTTGCTTATGTATAGGATCCTTTCCCTCCTACTAGGTTGCCTCATCCAACCTTGATGTGATGTCATAGTATGTGCCTGGTCTTATAGTAGCATAGTATGGTGTGGGAGGATTCTTTTTCCTGAAGGGAGAAGGAGGGAGGGTGGATCTGGGGGAGAGGGGAGGTAAGGGAAGAGACTGGGGGAGGAGAGGGAAACTGCAGTCAGGATGTAATATATAAGAGAAAAGTAGAAAAAATATGTCATTGAAAGGTTTCAAGAATGAAAAGCAAAATGAAGGGTGAGTAGGATCCTGTAAAAGCCCTCCTAAGAACCACAAGAAAATGAGAAGTGGTGCATCATGGGTATAAGGTGAACAAGAAAGAAAAGAAATAGAAAAGGAAGCAGAGCAGTATTTGAGGTAAGAATGATTAAGAATTCTTGTAAATTAAAGTCAGACATCCAGTCACAGAGTCAAGAAGCCTAGAAAATACCAAACATGATAAGTGATTTCCCAGAAAAAAAATCCTCAACAAACTCAGTCACATAATATTTTAACTTTAGAAAAATTTCATAAGAATCTTGAAATAAGTAAGAGGGACAAAACACAATGCTGTAGAATGGCAATGGTCAAAACGATATGTTGCTTTTCGTAGGAAACCGGGCAAGCAAGAAGACCGCAGAGAGCAGTGTACAAGGTTTGGAAAGAGAAAGAGATAGAAAAAACCCAGCAACCTAGAGTGCTGTATTGTGTGAAATTATTCTTCAAAGACAGAATAGAAATAAAATCTTTGCCAATATGAATTGGACAAATTCATTGTCAGTGTACCTGCTTTACAAGAAATGTTAAAAGAAATAGTTCAGAGAGAATTAAAATAACGCCTCAGAAACTGAGGTCTATGTAAAGGGAAGCCGTCAGAGGGAGTACACAAACCCTGTGTGTTTTGATTTTAATTTAATAAAGAATAGTTTGTTCAAAATAACAACTGCAATAGTATATTTGGCAATGCATACTTAGTTTATATATGTATATGTATATATATATATAATGCTTGCATATAAATGAAGTTATTCAGAATTCAAAATTAAGTAGATGGAATAATCACATCCATTTTCTAAAAAAGGGAAATTACATCATCCTTGTCAGTAGACACAGAAAAAGCTCTTAACAAAAATTCAGCATCACTCATGGAAAACACAACAAAACAAAAGTATGCTAAGAATGAAGAGTATCTTCCTGAATTTGGTTTAAAAAAAAGCATTTAAAATGCCAGGAACTGACATCTTACTTAGTGGTAAGAAAACCCAGTTGTCCTAATGAGAAGAATGTCTCTTCCTTAGCATTGTGTTTCAACAGCATACTGAAATCCCTGCTGATAAACAAGTAATAATATATATGAATCGGAAAGATGAAATGAAAAGTCTGTATATGATATGACTTTTTATGCAGGTGAGATTTGATACTGTCCATATTTTAAATTTGGTTATTTTAAAATGTATGTAGAGCAATTCCATTAGAATTTTGTTTCACATTTCCCTGATAATGCATAAAGTGAAGTACCCAGTCACATGCTCAACAGCAGTGCACACATGTTCACGAGGCATCCATTCATTCCCTTTAGAAAATAGAATTGTTTATTTTCTTCTATTTGTCCTTGGTATAGTTATTCTTTATAAAGTTAATACACAAAAAATAAACCATTTCCCTCTATCTCAGAAATATGGTGAAACTTTAAAAATACATAGTACTATTAGTTCTCTCTTTCTCCAAAGTGAAACATCACACATACACCTAACAAAAGAAGTACATTATTTTTATGTTGGCAAATACTAAATTATGCTAAAGTCAAGGGAATGTTAAATAAATGAAGAGAGAGAGAATTTATATTTGTGGAAAGGAAGACTTAATATTACTATATCAATTTTTCTCAACTTGGTCTTGATTCACATAGTCAATACAATCCTTATCAAAATTCCAAGAATTGACTTTTAGAATATTGACTTGATACACACACACATACACACACATACAGAACACACACTCAGCTCTCTCACATACACACACATACAGAACACACACTCAGCTCTCTGACTATCTAGCTGCACATGTGTGTGTTTGCATGTGTGTGTGTGCGCATTGGTGTGGAGCCATTCACTGGAACATGGGAACTCATCAGTGGGAATACTCTCAGGAGAGAATGCGGCTCCTCCCCAGTAGCCATCAATTGTTAACAGCTCCTCATTAAGAGATAAGGCACAGAAAGTACCCTCTTCTCTCTTCTCAAAATTTGGGTTGCTTGATCTAGAATGGGTAACCCAGATGCCATGAGCTCATGAGTGCAAAAGCCATGCCATGCCCAGTGGGCAGCATTTCTCTACAATCTCCCCATCCTCTGGTGCTTTTTGCCCCCTCTTCCTTGGTGTTCCCAGAGCCTCAGTGGGGTGGAGCAGTTTTAAAGATGTCCCATTTAGGGCTGAATGCTCAGTCTCCTATGCGTATTTTGACCAATTTCTATCTCTGCATTGGTTTCTGAGGGCAGAGAGAATTTTGCTCTATCCTCAATGCTCAGACTATATTTAAGGTAAAAGTTCAGAATTTCTTACCAACAATGCCTGTCCTGTTGATAGTTCATCTCCCTCCCTAGTTCTTACAATGATGACTTGACAAGTTTTTTTTTATTCATTCACCATCTATTCAAATTGAATCTTTGTGATAAAAGTTTGCTAAGCATATTCTTTATGCCTGGAACTGTATTCATAATCTAATTAAATATTAGATTCTATTCTCAAACTCAGGCCCTTATGGGTACCCAGAGTTCAGCATTTGCCTCTAATGAGTTCATTTGTCTGCTAGTGGCCTACCTCACCATCTCCACATGACTTTTTGAGAGCAATTGTCACTATCTGGATATGAATCATCCCTTTGGCTAATTGTGAGAAAGGGATGAGAGTCACATGCTTACAATATTGACGCTTCTTCAGGAGACAGTGATGTACTAACCAAGCTTGTACTTGTCAAAGACACCTTGGTTTGAATGGGGATAATAAATATCTAGGTTTCTCTTGCTTTTCTCTTAAGCCAATTAGTTACATGCCTACCTCTGCTTTTGGGGAGCCATTATTTTTCAGATTACTGTCCTCTGAGACACTGGTTCTGTGGAGTTTGTAAGATCCATGTCTACTGAGGATACTTTTGCTTAGGACTTACTTGCATTATTGGCACCCCCTCCTCATCTACTTAGCTCTGACTTGTCCCTACAGGTTCAGTGTCATAGAGTCTGCAAGCTGGGATAGGGAGCTTCCTGTGGGAGTGATTTTAGCCCATACCTTTATTGGCTTTCCTCACCAAGTGACCATCAATTTGTAGGGAAAGAAATGTATGCTTTTGAGATACAGTAAGCCTAATAATGTCTCCTGGCTTTGACATATTGTAGCTGTTAGACTTAAATAAGTCCGGTTTCCAGTTCAAGCCTGAGTATCCTCACTGGGGATAATAATAGCTATTTTACTGGATTTTACTTGCTAAGTCTATACACTACACTTTCCAAATATATAACACCGGGAAAGCACTCATGTCAGATTCTGTCACGTATGTAGCAGTCACTATTAGGGGAATTAGGGAGATAGCTCAGTTGGCAAATTACTTTGTACAAGCTGTATAAGTACAGGAAGTTGATTTGATCCCTAATACCTACAGAAATATAAGTATAGTAGCGTATGATTATAACCCCAGTGCTGGAGAGTAGAGACAGGTGTCCTGGGTTTCCTCACCAGCCAATCTAGCTTACTTGGTGATCTCTGGATCAGTGAATCACCCTGTCACACAAAAGCAAGGCAGATGACTCCTGAAGAGATATCTGATGTTGACTTCTGAACTTCACATTTTTGTGTACACCCATATGTATATTTCATGCATACATACACATGCATACACACATATACATATACACACATGCACAGACACAAGGTTACTATTGTGTTATGTATATAAAATGTTGCTTTTCTTACACTCATCTCTTTTGGAGGGTATCTCAGAGGCACAGGGGTTTGATACTATCATCATTGACCAAAATAAAAAAAAAACAAAATGTAAATGATCTTTATAGGCTCCAGTGTCAATGCTGGTGATCAATATTATGGTTATAGAAAGGAGAGTGGCCTACTTAGAAGCCCCTAATGTAACTGGAGGTTTCTCTAACGCTTACCAGTTCACGAATTCACTCTGAGTTTTTATATTAATTACAGACGGTTTGGCTGATGGCTCAGGCTTATTAATAACTAGCTTTTACATCTTAAATTAACCCATTTCTATTAATCTATGCATTGCCATATGACCATGACGTTACCTCCCATTGCTTCTCTGGTAGCTGCTGGCATCTCCCTGACTCCATCCTTTTTCTCCCTGTATCTGTTTGGATTTCCCACCTAGCTGTATTCTGCCCTGTCATAGTCCAAAGTAGCTTTTCAATTAACCAATGCTAATATAACACATTCACAACATATAGAGAGACTTCCTACATTACCCAATTTCCCTAGTGGTGCCAGCCTTCAGAGGCCCTGCTGTGACACGGAGAAAGTCACCCCTGCAGAGCTAGAGGCTTTCCTAATTTGACAGCACCCTGACATCTTCTATTGCTTTGTGCAGATAGGGGTAGTGTCTGATCCTGCTTTGCTATCTACAATGTCAGTTCCCCAAAGGGCTCAGATATCTGATTAAAGGCTGATCCCTGGAGGAGTGACCTTTTTATTTTATTTTTTCCCATTATTAAGGTGGATCTCTGCAGTTGATGTAGGAACCAAACAATTTTTGTAGCATAGAAGCAATCTGTCCTCCTTGTACATTTATGCCTCCAGTGCAGAGGCAAGAGGCTCCAATGGATAATCTCATCCTCCCCTGACACCAGATTCCCATACCTGTTCTGTTCAGTTCACAGAACTCTCCATTCATGTTTGCAGTGGTTTCAGCTTTAAAATGATGCAGTCATTTGGTGGAAACTTCATTAATCTTCTCAGGCTTTTCCCTCCTTGTTTTACTCTGAAAAATTATTAAAGGCAGTGTGATGTAGTAGCGTGCTTCGGTGTTGGCTCAAATCCCAGGTCTATTAATTTCCAGCTTTTTCTGGGGAAAAGAGATTCAGTGTGCCAGAGCTCCAGTTTTCCCTTTGGGAAAGAAAGGATGATAACATGTGCCTTTGGGGTTGTTTAAAGATTGAAAAAGATGGTTTATGAAGGACTTCAGTAGCTGTTACTTGCTCTTTGGAATAAAACTATACTCCTTAGCAGGATAGGCAGTGCAGGATGAAACGGTGGCCGTGGTATGTTCAGCATCAGGAAGGTACCACCTTAGTTAACAAAGCACAATGAGACAGACGAATAATAAATAATAAGTTGTCCCATGGTTCTAGAGGCTGGGAGACCAAAACCAGATGTCAGCAATGAATGCCTGCTTCTAAAGCTCACTAGCAATTCTCTGAGTTCCTTAGCTCATAGGCATTTTACTATGGTCATATGGCATGTCCTTTCTATGTGTCTTCATATAACCTTGTCAATGTTCATATCTGTCCCTGAGTCCAAATTTCTTCTTATTATAAAGACACCTGTCATATCAGATCACAGCCCACCAAAATTTCCATATCATAATGTGATCATCTGCAAAAATTGTCCTTCTATATAAGGCAACATTTACAGACACTTATGTAGGCTTTGGTATACCTTTTGATGGACCATGGCATTTACTGAAGCCACCAACGTATTTCATTATATTTCATTCATTCTCTTTTAAGGGCAATGAAGTCTTCTTTCCTTTGTGTTTTCTCTTTTTTCCATAGCTATGGTACTTATTGTTTCTTCTGAGAAATGAAGAGACTTACCTTAATTAGACTACCCTGATATTTCCCTATCATCGATCTACCTATCATCTATCATCATCCATCTACCATCTCTATTTCTAAACATACATTTCTTTCTCACTTTAAATTTTCATTTCTTCACAGGCATCAGACACATGTGTGATCTCTTTGGAAATTATTATAGTTTATGATTACTAACTTACTGAACAATGAAAAAACATCAAAAGCCATGTAGATACATTCTGCTGAAGAAATCTTACACAGATTCTTTTGTTTTATTGAAAATATTAGCTTCCTAGTGAAAGAAACAGCTCTATCAGTGAGAGCAATGTCATTTGTGATCAAATCATTTAGTAACATTCCCTGGTCTAGTAACAACACTGGTATGTGCACAGAAAATCATTTTAATTTACCAACTGTTCTGAAATGATCTGACCAAGCAGAAAGCATTAATCCGAATCATGGTACAAATGGACATGGAATTAGGGTCATGAACCTTGGAAAACATGAGGAAGAATCATCTTTCCTCTGATTGGAATGGCTCCTTTTTATCATTGTTCAGTGTTTTTTGTTCTTTTATTTGTAACTAATGGCACACACAGTTCAGGTCTGTTGGTCTTAATCTACAAACTAAGCCATTAGCAGGCCCAGTCTGCATGATGGCATACCAATTAAAATTAGGAGATTAAAGAGTAATGTTCCTTGCCTGAGACCAGTTTGCATACCAATGACAATTTCTCCAGCTACTGAATGAAGGGATGCTTAAGTGACAGTGAACTTGATACCATTAAATTTCAGGGACAGTAAATGGGGAAGATCAGAATAGGGGCAATGGGCCAGTCAGCTAGAGGGCTGGGAATTAAAAGAGACAGAAGGTTTTTTAAATTGACTTGTTTTTATTATTTATTCACTTATGTTTACTTGCCAACACAGTAGAACTCCATCTAAACTAAAAGTGAGTCACTAGAGGCTGGATTACAGCTCTAGCAGTATCATATAAAGTGCTTACTGTATAATCACGAAGACCTAAGTCTGACATCCAGATCCCTTCTTATAAACCTGAGTGCCATGGTACCCATTTGTTTTCCAGTATTGGGGTTGCAGGAACAAGTGGACAAGTGGAGAGACAGTTTCCTCAGGTTCCCGGATGGAATGAACCTGTCTCAAAACAAAAACAAAAACGAAGGATGACCTCTGGAATATACATATCAAGTTAGACTATGGGACGTGATAGTTGAATTCTGTATTTTTTTTTCCATTTAAGAAGAACACCACAGCTCTTGTTTTGTTTCTGTGAAATAAGACAAGTATACATAAGCCTGCATTACTGGGATGGCTGGAACAATGGTAAAGAACAAAAGTGGTCTAAGTTCAGGGGGCAGTCTAAGATTTTGCACAGTGTCTGTAGGAAGAAATAAGAGCTCACTCAGTTTAGGATAAAATTAGAGATTGTAAACTGCATCCAGACACACTAGGCCCCTCATGGACTCAGTGATATCTCTGCCAAGATAATTCAGCATCCAAAGAAATTAACTAAGAACTTAGTTTGAGGTTTTTAGAAAACCACTTAAAACAATCAAGCTTGCCAGCTATAGATACACTGTAGAAAGCCCTGCTTTATTTTTCTTGATGTTTTAGACTTTTTCCATCTCCCACTTCAATAAATTACTTCTAGAAGTCTTTCTGACACTGAATGAGTCCAGATGTTTTGTCTCTTGGTACATTTTTTGTTGTTGTTGTTGTTTTGTTTTGTTTCCTTTCTTATGTGAGTAAGAGTTCCCAGTTTCCAATGTCTTGCCAGGACTTTACCAAAGGCTTAGGGAGAAAGTAGATAGCAAGTACAGTACAAATGGATTAGTGGAGGGAATCAGAGGGGTTAAGCAAGAAGGCTAAGATAATCTATGCATTGATATTTCTTGTCCATTGTTCTTTGGTGGTTGGAAGATGTGGAGGGCTTGGGAGATATCAGTTATTTCTTTTGTTCCGCTTATCCTTGAACCACAGAGTTGATAACAGTGTTATGGCCAACATCAAGATTAGACTGCTGCCTCTTGCTTGGGTTCCAGAATTTGGTTGTGGTCAGGGATAGAGTGTACTCTCTGCAAGGACAACTTACATGCCGTCATACCCTGACTCCCAGCTACCTATTATTTCCGTCAAACAAACTCAGATCTCTTGGTAATTTAGACTAAGACAGATGGTAGGAGTTTTGATTATGACAAGTGGTTAGTTTCTTATTATGGTTGAATGGGACAGGAATAAATACAGAAATTTAGGGAAAGAAACAGTGAAAGCAGAAAATTTAAGCTAGATAGAAAGGCAACCCTTAAGAACTAAAAGACAGGTTTTCAAACCTAAGCATAATTTTCAGAGAAGCTCAACTATGTTCAATTTTTCTTCCTTTGGATCATCACAAATGTACCTGGCTTTGTTTTTGTTTTCTTGAGTTCTTTTGTTTTCAGTGAACAGCTGTTCTCATAATAGAGAGTTGACAGTGGCATAATCTTCAACTTTGGATGTCATTTATTTAAATAGTAGCCTTGAATGGGGAACCATTTCTCACGTGAGCTACTACTGTTATACATATTGTCTAACTTTTCTTTGTCTATCCCTTCCCCAAAGGTATACATGTATAAATATACCTTTGACATATGTAATATGTGTGACACTTGTCAGCATTCCCTTCACTGTTTCTTTTTTAAAATATTTATTTATTTATTATGTATATAATATTCTGTCTGTGTATATGTCTGCAGATCAGAAGAGGGCACCAGACCTCATTACAGATAGTTGTGAGCCACCATGTGGTTGCCAGGAATTGAACTCAGGACCTTTGGAAGAGCAGGCAATGCTCTTAACCACTGAGCCATCTCTCCAGTCCCACTGTTTCTTAAGGTGAGACTATTTGGGTGTTTGCCTCTCTACTTCCTTTTACTTGTTATCAGTATATTGACTTCACATTGCTTTGGAGCCAGATTGTGGAAGGTGTTTGCATAGGTGTTTTGTTGTCTGTCTTCAGTGATGTATTCTAGTTTGTAAGATATGCCTACTTGGAGTGTCTAAGCTGGTTTCATCCATAAACATGATTAAGTTCCATGATAACCATGAAAATAAAGATTTCAATAAGACTTAATTGTAGCTTGACTAGAGATAAATGCTAGTGAGTGGAACAGATGAACACATCCTTTTAAGATAAATGCTTTACAAACAATGAGCAAGTCTATATAAAAGCCACCTCATGGGGTACTTTCCACTGACTCATTGCTTGGTTTTAACTATATGAATAAGACAGTTTAACCCTGTGTCTTGCAAATAGTCACTGGGAATGGCTCCATTGCAATTGCTTGGCAGATGCACAGTGTGTTTGGGAGTAGAGTCCTGAGCCCTGTGTGGAGAGCGATGCATTCTGAGAAGTTCAGACCTGCTTTGTTTTCAGGGAAGATACCATGCTCAGGCCAATCTGTGGTGTCAATCACAAAGAAGAGTCTGCAGGGAGAAGGGCTTTGAGAAACTCTGGGAAACAAAATACAGAAATATCAAGCAACCTCTGGTTGAAGAAACAGTTCTTGACAGCCATGGTTGTAGTTGTGTTTGGTTTAAGGACCTGGAGAACTCAGGTTTAGTAAACATCCATTTCTGTGGATAGTCTGAGAGTATTTAGTCAGGCAATTGTAGTTATCATAGCATGAAGATATTAGTTTTTAATTTTATGCTACTAATCTTTCTTTTGAAACATATAGACTCTAATTGGAAGATGAATTTTCCAGGCAGGGAAGAGCTCATGTCACATAGTTTGTGTCTGTAGCCACCATGTGTGACTCCTGGCTTCCTCTCAGATTTGTATCTGGTATTAGAGTAGATTGCAAATGTGTCTGAGCTACTTTTTAAATCATTTTTGACTTGTATTATTGCTTCTTAAATAGAATCATCTGATGAAACTATGTCTTCAAATTTATGATGGCCAGACCTACAAAGATCATAAAGTTTCAATTGTTTTTTCTTCTGTTGGCCATACATTTGGCAGACAACCCAGTCTCTGTGTTTTGAAGATGATTTAATGATCAGACTGTTTACAGAAGCATAGCTGTGCTAGGGAATTGAGGCTCTCTGGTAGTTACAAGAGAAAACTGTTGAGTCCTGGCTGGAGTTCCCACACTGTTTATAAGCCCTGGAGCTAAACAGAGACATATTGCTTGAGCCTGGTGCTCAAGAAGAACTGAAGGTCAGATAAAGTTGAAATTCAAAGCCAGCAGAAAGTCCAACCCAACCTGGAACTGGATGAGGGCTGACTGCGAAGAGCTAGGATTCAGGCATATTATCCCAATTAGAAGATGGAGGAAGTTCTGTCGATGTTTTATTAGTCTTTGTATAGCAGACATGGTCAACATTATAAGACATCAACAGCCTGTCCTACTGTTATGGAAATAAACCAAAGGTTCATGTATGAAATGATGGAGATCAATGTAGCCTTAGTACAAATGATACAGTGGAGTCATTGTCTCTTATCTCACATTGTGGCATCTTACTCCATTATCTATCCCTGTAATTCCTTGTTACAGGTTAATATCGAATGCCTGCCTACTTTCTCCATATTTACCTGTTATATAGTGTTATATAGCAAGAATATAGATATAATTACTTGTTTGGTGTTTTCAAAGTCTGGCTATTTTACCAAAGGTCTTGAATATTGGGAGGTAAAGCGAGATGACAGTACCTAATTCTCCTTGTTGGGATAGGCAATTCTTGAGCTCAGAACTCGAATACGCGCTATCTCTTTCTCTATGTGTGTTTATTTTTCACTCTCCTAATAGTCTAACATAGGCACGTGGATTTCCTACATTTTTAGTTATACTTTATAGCAGGTGGCTTGTAGTATGACCACAAGAAAAGTATCATGGGAGATGTTTGTCAGGACCAGGGAGGGAGGGTGCTTAGGAAAGTCCTACTCCCATTCCTCTGGCTACATTTGGTCAAGTGGCCTCAATGCAGCTGCAGGGGTTGAAAAATGCTTTTTCTGAGTCTTTTAGAAAAAGACCCAGTGTTTGATAAGACTGGGCAAGGGAAGTCAGGAATCTGGGTAAAGCAGGGAGAAGTCTTATCTCCCAGAGGGTGATGTGTGCATGGTTTCCATGTATTTGGCAAGTCTTATGGAGAAGCATACTTTGGGGATTATTGGTTGGAACAGAACATAGCAATCAGGTTTACTATAATAATATCTCATTGTTCTGCTGACTTAGAAACCAAAAGAGAAGAAATGAATTAAGAAGAGTCATATTTCTGAAACCCTGTAGTATTTGAAAATGATACATAGACACTGGGAAGAAATAAGAGAAAAATTATTTTTAAATGCCAGTTTAGAAAGTCTATGCCCATAGCTGAGAAGTTAGAAGACTAATCCATTGGAAAATAATATGATAATGTTGGCTTCTGGTAAGTTGTCATGAATTCCAGGCAGAACCTTCTAGTAGATGCCTATCTAGGGGGGTTATGGGTGTAAAGTTAAGGAATAGACACAGTGAACACTATAGACACAGATGGAGACATATCTACAGAGTGAGAGAGAAAGATCTAGACCCGAGTTTGGGGAAAGCCTTTCGGAACATGCCAAAACACATACTATGTATTAGTTCAGCCTTATAGCAGAGTCAGGAGGGAAGATAGGAACAGATCCAATATATTCAATTTTTTATAGAAGTTGGCTAACTCTTGTTACCATTTATTTAATCATTCCTTTTATTGTTAACGCTTTGATCTTTGTTACCCCTTTTCAGGGTAAAGCGGTTGGCATTTCACTAAGGAAAAGTCAGCAAAACAATGATCTGCTTAAATTTTTACTCTAATGTAAATAGACATTGCTTAGAAACTTGACACTTAGTCTATTTCTGTTCATAGATCTATCTATATCACAAAGGAAAGAAGGAGAAGCATTTCTCATAGAGAGCTGCTAGAAGAGTTCATTTATTCCCCAATATTACTTAGTCTGCTATAGCCAAGTTCTGAAGTCATTGTTTTATTAAAATACATGGAAGAGCTATGATAACGAACCAGGCTTGTGAGATGTATTGTCTGCCTTGAGTTGTTCATTTACTTGCATAACTTTAACCTGTTTTGAAGGCAGATTAGCAACAATTAACAACCCCAAAGGAAAAGTTAAATAATTAATAGTGAATTAACAGATGGTACCACAGCTACAGGGTGCGGTAGGAAGCAGAAGGAATGCATACTGGAGAGGAGATAATTCTGGCACATTTTCTCCCCCTTGCTACATTGCATAGTTAAGACTCTCAGGATGCATTTTGAAGAAATCCTCTTAGTTTAAAAACCTCTGATAGGAGTGCATGAGTGGGCTTCTTTAACCAGGGACTCTGAGCTGCCTTTTTGGGCTTCTCTATAGAAAACTATCAGTGAGGATTTAATATAAGAAAGAAGATTAGGATGAACTATTTTCTGACACAAGTTGTTTTAAGAGAATGTAGAGAAACTGAGCCTTAGACTGAGGAAGCCTAACTTCCCATCACTCCCAACAACTGGAAAAGTTCCCAAGATACCTAAAGACAGAGGAAAATTACTCTCTCTCTCTCTTTTGACAGTCATTGTTTTGTGGTGGAAAAATTACTGTGTTTGAATGGCCATGAAAGCTGTTATCTGGAAAAAGGTTCTAGAAGGAGTGTGTGTGTGTGTATGTATATATGTATATATATATATTTATGTGCATGTACATGTATAAACATGTGTATATTATTTGTTTTTCTCTCTGTGTTGTATATATCCGTAGATGTATATGTGTGTGTGACATACATATATACATACATACGGAGAGAGAGAAAGGACAAGAGAGAAGTTGAAAAGATTTAGATTAAAATACAGTTAATACATAAAAACTATCAAGGAGACATTTGGTTAATTTGCTTACTAGGAAAGTCAATATGGTCTTTTTTGATTTATAGGATTCCTGACCTATATTGGAAGAAACTTTAGTATGTAGAGAATATTATTTCTTTTTTATTCAGTAGGCATTTAATAAATTCTGAGTACAGTTTGGACACTGGTCCCTAAGTTCTAAACTCACACAAGAATTCTGATTTGTTAATAAGAATAGCAAAAAACATAAAAGTGTTTCAAATAGTTCTATCAAGCATTCTTGGAAATGTCTTCCAGTAATGAGTTTAAGTCGTAATTTATTGATAACTTGGCCTTTAGATTAAAACATTTTAATTTCCTAACTTCGGTTGTCATTGTGGTCCTAGAAACACCTAGGAACTCAACCGAGAAACCCTTTTGCTTTCTGTGAACATGAAGGTGGGTTAGAAAGTTGGGATATACATGAGAGCTGGCCCATCAGAGGGTCCTGAGAATCTAGAGAGATGTTTGGAAGTCAGGCTTGCAGAAACCTGCAGGATAGGGAGCCAAGAGGGTTAAAAGCAATTCACACCTTTGACTGATGCTGATTGTAAGAGTACACACAGCAATAATATGCTACGTGTCTCACAGAAGGCTTTGGTTTGAGCAGCCGAGATTGAGTGTGAAGCAAATGGACAGAACCATACAAAAGAACAAGAAAAACTAGATAAACTAGAAGATTATGGGTTAGCACTGTAGAGACATTCCAAAGAGAGCCTGATGTTGTGGGAAGGAAATCTTATGGGTGCATTAAAAAAGATTGGTTTTTATGTCTGAGCTGTCAAAATGGGTAAATGTCTTGTCTTGATGCGTGACTTGGGAAACAACCAATATTCCATTGTGGAGATGTGTATCAAACCTGTTGGAATACAAGGGATAAGGAGGATGAACTGTTGACTGTGTCCTTTTTGGTTAGACAAACAAATATAAACCATAAAAGGCAGGGCGCCCGTCTTTACAGTGATTACTACATTTAGATAAAGGCAGTAAGAACTGGATATATGGATGAACAGAAGTGAGGATGAGGTGAGCAAATGGAGCCTCCTACCAATGGTTTTACAAGTAAGTTTAGAAATGGGTTCTCCTTTTCCTGTCCACCTTCAGATTACAGAAGCTCCTGCCACAGTTTGACAGCTACTCAGCCACCACTTCCAGATTCCTGGCCCTTAAACACTGTGCCTCATGATAAATGTGGTAAGCATGTAAATTTGATGTCACTTGTGTAGCAATAGTAAGAAATTAATTTTATTTAGTTATAATGCCCCTTGAGCCAAAGAATGGGGAGGCCTTGGTTATGACCATTGTCTTGAAGGTTGCCTGAGCAACCTAGTGACATAGGTGTTCAGTGATCGTTCTATTGATGTCTTCTTCACAGGCAATAGTTATTTCTAGTCTTTCTGAGCCTAAGATGTAGATTCAATAGAATCAAGAGGCCATTCTATTTGTAGCTGTCTTGAAAACAAAGCCAAGGCTACTTTTAAATCCTTAATAAAAACAACATTACACTGTTCAGTTCCAAATGGAGGAAAGGACACTTGGCATACTGATGTCTATTTTTGCTCAATCTAGTCAGCATGTGTAGAGTAACTGCAAGCATCACTTCCGTGTTCAATGCTGTGAAGCAAGGGCTGTGGCCAAGATACCAGTTCCTATCCTCTGTCACTTACAATGCAGGGTAGAGATGAATCACTTCAGCCTTTGCCCAAATTTGCTCTACCTGCTTTCTCTTGACCAGATGGTGTGCAGTTGTTGCTGATGATCAGGTTGCTGGCATTGTAGAACCAGAGACAAACACAGGGATTTCTCTCTGTGTCCTAACAAACGTATGCACTCTATGGGTTGTTTCAGGCCTGCATTAGCTACTTTTCTTATTGGTGTAACCATATACTTTGAAAAAGCGACTTAAGGAAGGGGATGTTTATTCTGGCTCATGGTCCAACAGCACAGTCCAT
>JAQHUG010000017.1:1920030-1938609 GCA_028555095.1 Dicrostonyx torquatus | reverse complement strand
AGAGAGAGAGAGAGAGAGAGAGAGAGAGAGAGAGAGAGAGAGAGAGAGAGAGAGAGACTGACTGGTGTTCATTTTATTTTCTCCATTTGATTTAGTACTAGATCATAGCCCATGTAGTAGTATCATCCACTTTGGGGTGGGTCTCCCCAGGTCAATTAGCTAACTAAGAAACCCTCTCATAGGCATTTCTAGAATTTGTCTCCTAGATGAATTTTGGGTTTTGATGTTAATAAGGTTGTGCAAAGCAGGGTAGTGGGAGGCTTGTAGTCAAGTTGTGTTTCTCTGGCTGACCCGAAGGGCACCATGCAGAATTGGCTGGCCTTAAACTTGTGGTGATCCTTTTGACTCTGCCTCTAGAGTCCTGTGGTTTTCAGTAAGGAGCCACCAATAGCAAGCTTTGCTCAGAGATGGTCTTAACACATTGGCCCCCCTAAAGGCCTGGAAACTCTGGATCCACTATGATCTCCACGCACTGTATCATATTAGTAGATTTACGATATTGGAAGCAAATTTAGATTTTTATAATTTTACATTTTCCTAGTTTCACATATTCCATAAGATAAACAAGCATGGCTTAAAATAGAAGAAGGACTTTGAGTAGCTACACATGATCCTTTTGTTTCAAGTTTCATTTATATGTATGTTTATAGATAAATGTATTTATCATCTTCCGAGTTCCCATTTTGTGTTCCCAAGCTGTAGTGACCTCCATTCTAAACTCTGCTTTCATAGGTTTATGATTTTTAAGATTATACATGAAAGTAAAATTATCTAGCAGTTGTCTTTCTGTGCCTGGCCAGAATGTCTCTTTCAATGTAATGTCCATGTCTCTGTATACTTTCCTTCAGGAAAAAATGAAAATGGGAACCACCTTTGAATGTTTTCTTATTTCTAGCAGAAGTGAAACCCCACTCCCTGTCAGTAACAGGGAAGCACCATGCTTAATTTGGGAACGTTTTCTCAAGAGCCTCCTAAACACACACAAACACACACACACACACACACACACACACACACACACACAGAGAGAGAGAGAGAGAGAGAGAGAGAGAGAACAATGCAAATGTAAGGCAGAGTCTAAGAGGTGCGTCACTGTAAGTGTGTACACTGGAAGGTGCCTTTGAGACTTGGGACCTCATTTGGAATTTTGAATTTTGAGCTGTCTTTCTGGGCAGGCCCATCATCTCAGAGAAGAAGGAGGTCAGCTGGGTGCACCGAGGCAGAACTGATTGCTTATACTGCCAATGGCTGCAGAAGGGTCCAGCAACAGTTGGAAGCCAGGAGGACAGAAACAGCTGTACCCAAGCTGTCTCTAATCACATTCACCCAATAAAAAGCTTGGTTATCTACCATAGGAGTGACTGGTAAGGCTACAACATCTTTCATTCTTCCAAATAATTTTGCTAGACTTTTTCTTCCCCTCGGTTTGAAGCGCCAAGCGTTGAGAAAGCACATTTGAAGATGGATCTGTATCTTTTGTCGAAAGTTCAAGCACTAAGAGAGTTGTCTGCTTCTTAAAAAGGGAACAAGTCAGTTCCCTAGAACCCTGCTAAATCTGTGTTGCTGCCCTAGGAAGATGAAGCAGCCAAAGCCCTCATTTGTCTGATGGCAGCCATCCCAGGTTAACTATGTTTCTGAGTCAGTCCAGGTGATTGCCACTGGATTCAGTTTTCTGATGGGTCACTGAGGAGACTGTACTATCCCATTAGTGCTGAGACTGACATTAACAGGTCAATAAAGACCTCATAAAATCCTTTATATGCTCATGTCAGCTAGCACATAGCAAGACACTGGTAGCTGTTAAACAGGGGCTGGCTGAATGGCACTCCTTGTCAGAACCTTGTCGGTGTTATGTCCCTAAACAGAAGTGTTGCTGTGACACATGGGGAATGTGCTGTTTCCTAAAGCCCCACTGGGTTAGAATTGCTGCTTGTAATTTCACCGATGAGAGGTGGGAGCATCTCTATGACATAGCAGTTCCTAAGACTTGTTTTTGAACCAGACTGATGAGTTGAATTCCATCATTTGTTTCTTACATGAAATGAGCACGTGTTCCTTAATCTTACTGTACCTTGCTTTCTGTCATATATCCAGTGGAATAAATGATAAAAGAATACAAACAAATCTAAGTGAAAAATAAAGATGAAGTAATATGAACGAAATTAAGTCAAGTGAAGGGAATGTCTTTAAACCTTCCCAGTTACATATCATTATATTTTTGCCCTACACAATGCGCACAGAGCGCTTAGAATGTTATTTAGAACACACTGAACTTCCAGTAAGCACTCTGTGTCGTCACTGAGCTACTCTACCCTACGTACTAGTAGGGAAACTGGCGATGCCTCTCTGAACTGTCCATGAGTTAATTGTGAGAGTGTGTGTTCTACAGCTAGCTTTATAGTCAAGGGTACATTTCTAGAGCCCATGGAAAAGTCTGGAGGAGACACCCTTGTAAGTTGTATTTTGGCAATACGAGTAGACAACTTCATGAATTTTCTTTCAGAGTAAGCACCCAGAAGAGGCCAACCCCTCACTGTCTCCTTCCTGTCCTTTCTCTACTCTTCCAGTATTCCTCTCCGGAGAACCTGACATCTCAGGCAACATCTACTGACCTCGCAAGCCCCATCTTTTACAGAAAGAGTCCCATTAGGCATAATCTAAAACGAAAGATAGTAATAAAGTGTGGGATTGTTTTCTTCCTGCTTTTTATTTGCTCGAGTCCTTTCAAACTCACACAATGTATTGGTAATCCCAGGCAACAGGGACCAGCACCGGTGCTATTGCTTTTGCCAACTCTGATCAACTGGCAGTGGTTTCCTGGATCATTTTCTTCTGAAGGCAGTACAGTGTGCCATGGTTAGCAGGACAACATCCAGTGGATTGTTTAAAATGATTGACCTGGGTTCAGGAGCACAGGTGAGGTGATAGTACTTCTTCTGAGTGCTTCCCCACAGCTGAGGCAATAGTACTTGTTCTGAGTGCTTCCCCACAGCTGAGGCGAGAGTACTTGTTCTGAGTGCTTCCCCACAGCTAAGGCGATAGTACTTGTTCTGAGTGCTTCCCCACAGCTGAGGCAATAGTACTTGTTCTGAGTGCTTCCCCACAGCTGAGGCGATAGTACTTGTTCTGAGTGCTTCCCCACAGCTGAGGCGAGAGTACTTGTTCTGAGTGCTTCAACAGTGCCTTAAGGTTTGGGTGGACAGCAAAGAAGGAAACAGTTTTTTGAAAAAAGTTGTGAATGACGCATCTTGACTTATTCTGAAATACATTTGTGGGTGGCTTTTCATTTTGTTTCTCAAATTCTTAACTTATTCAGCACATCTATTAGCAAATTGGCTACCCATCTAGGAAAATGAATTTTACAGGCAATATACAAGGCACAACAAGCTCACCATCTTGTTCTCTGCTTCTCTTCATTTATCAATACTATTTCACCTCCAGACTTCAGCATCTTGAGCTGGAGTATCATCCTCAGTTTTGTGGGGAAAGAGAAATTACTTCATCTCTTCTTCATCTACTTCCACTGCCATTCTTAAAGCATATTTATGTACTCTCCCAAGGGAGAGATGACTTGATGGCAAATGAGACAAAAAGAAGAGCCTGAATGGCAAAGCAGATAGGCAAATATTGCCAGTGAGAGAAAAGAACATTTTTTAATTTGGAGAGAGTTTTCACATTTTTTTGAGACAATCTTCTACTATATAACCCTGGCTTGCCTGGAACTCCCTATTTAGACCAGTCTGGTCTCCCACTCACAGAGCTCTGCCTGTCTCTTCATTCTGAGTGCTGTCTAGTAAAGGTGTGTGCCTTCATCTCTGGCCTTGGAGATAGTCTTCAAGAGCTGAGAGCCAAGGTGACAGACTTTACTTAAATTTTTTTTTTTTGGAGTTTGGTAGCTACATCCACCCTTTTTTATCTTTGGTAATTGTAAGAACTTCTGACTATGACCATCTCCTAAGTGATGTCCCCATGGTCATCTTGTCCCATCTGATTTGCTTTACTTCCTAGACCCATTTTTACTAAAATGAACATCTCCAACAAAGCCCTTGTGCCACAATGAATATCTCTGTTAGGACCTCTCGGTGCCTCAGAATGGCTTGGCAAGTGTCTGACACTAACTGAATTTAAATGTTGAAGATGGGTAGTGATTCATTTTGTATGCATGATTTTCACAGATGGAGTTCCCTGGATTCCTGTGAGTAACATGCCATCGGCAGCTAGTTTCTCCTCCTCCTCCTCCTCCTAGTCAATTGCCATCAATTTAAATGGTATCAGTATTTTCAAGACTTGGGAGTGGCCAGAGTGTCCTGCATGTCACTACCCAAACACAGCTCTACACGGAAAAGCCTCTGTCCCTCTACATAGCGTCTGAACTTCACATAAGCATCTTTAGTTTCATTTGTTCGCCTCTCGAGGAGTTCATGGATACTAACCTCTTGCCACTGTCTGCCTTTTTGATCTTCTCTCTATTAGAAATGTTTTTTTTATAGCCTCCCCTCCCCATTGGTTCAATAAGCCCCTAAAATATTTTACGGACTCAGCCAAAGCATCAAGTCTTTTCTGAAGTCTGCCTTGATAACTTGTTTTACCTCAGGTAGAAGTGAGAGTTCACACTGTTGCACAAACCTTTGGAATAATGGAGGCTTCTCTCTCTCTGTCTCTTATTCATTTCACTGTGTCACCATAGAAGGTGCCTGGTGTATTCACCAGGATAGCTCAGTGCCTGCTGTGAGAACCAACTGCTTCCAAATGTGAGGCTTACAACAACCAAGTCTTCTTATTGCTATGTTCCTTGTCTACTGATAATCAGCTCAAGCCTTTCTCTACATACTCAGAAAGCAGCCAGTACCTTGAGCATACATGGTTATTGGCCACATGGTTTGTTCAATCCCAATGTCACTCATGTTCCCGATGCATTAATTATAGCTGATAACATGTTCCTACTGAAACCCAGGAAAGTCTAGACATGCAGAATAACCTATGAACAGAAGACAGAGGACTAGAAATATGTGACAAATAGAACTTCTTAGGATGACATAGACCCAATGGAAAACCAGTTTTAGTTGTTGATCTGGAAGGCTAAGGCTCCTAGGCTTCCTAAGGCTCCATTTAACTAGACACACTTGATCTAACCAGTCTTCACAATCTGCTGTTCCTTGGTAAAGATGGGATAGGTTGATGTTGGGTACTGTTTTGTTTTTTAAATCATATCTTGTTCCTTTAGTTCCTACAGGTAAGTTCATGGGTCTGGGGGGTGGGTAGAGAAGCAGCACAAAGTAGTCTATATTTTCAGTTTGGTAGAAAGTCCATAATATTTGCATAATATTTGCAAGAATTCGTTGTGTTGGGAGCTTCATATATAACATACCATTTTGAGTCTTAATAACCTCGTGAGCTGGGCATTTTCCATATGGGGAAATAGCATACTAAATAGCTTGCTCAAGGTCACAGAGTGAAAATGTGGCACAGCTAAATTTCATTCCAGCCCATCCTTGCTCTTTTCTTTATTTCTGCAGCATTGTGCAAGAACCTCTGGGGTTGGATTAACCTCTGTTAAAATTAAACATATCTTTAAGTGGTACCCACTACTGTATGAGGGTAGTTCAGGTCTTAGGCTTGTTTTCTGATATGCAAGCCACATTTCTTTTTCTTTTAAACATTTCTCTCTCTAGGCTTTCAAGGGTTTATCTTCATATACAGTTCTGTTCCAACAACGCGAGGGCATTTTGCGGTGACAGTGCACTTTAATTCAGAAAAATGGATGGCACGGTCGTTCTCCTGTGTGGGAGATTTACACTTATTTCTTCCTCTCTGTTAACAGGATTTATTCATCAGCCCTGAAAAACACATGCCAGCGCCTGCACTTTCTCCTTCTTCCATTGCCCCAAAATAGCGATTGGTACTTAATAAATAATCATCGTTATGACTGGAAATGCCTGTTGTAACCAGATCAAACAAGTCAATCAGCTTTTATTTTAGAAAGCAATGAAGTCTAGTTAGTTTACTACATCTCTTTCTGAGAGCTTGAGTGGGGGTTTCAGCCACAATGGTGCCACTTTATATTATGAATTTCTATCTATGGAATAGACCCAAATTAACATTTGATGATTTCTTCATTGCTTTCTGACATTTTTTGTCTTATAGGCAGAGTCTAATAAAGAAGTCAGTTAGAGCTATTAGACCTATTTTAGATGGATTTTTTGATGCATATCTTCACTTCGATTATGAAATTTAAATCATTTCTGCTATCAATATGAATACTAATGATGCAGCCTGCCAGATGGAAGGCTGTCATGAATTTTCACATTTCTCTTACAGTGGGCTGTAAATCTTAAGGAAATGACTTCTTGGTGACCTATGTTGGTGTCAGCGTTAGAGCCTTCTGTCCACACTGATTCCAATGTCATAAGTACCTGGAAGGCAGGCAACTCTTAATTAAATGTCATTTTCTTTTTCCATTATTGAACTGCAGCTGAGTGCAGACGTTTCCTTCATTGTCTGTGGTGAAGGCTCTGCTCCGGCTCTTGTCACCAGTGGGCTCTTTCAGAGCTATTTGAATGCTTTGGTGTCACGCAGTTTCTCTTCTTTTAAGGAGAACTATCTTCCTCGGTGTGTATTTCAGATACGAATACCCTGTTTCCTTAGCTCTTTGTTCTCCATTTTGACAAAACACATTCTGTAAGTTTCTGCCTCATTTTAACATTTTTCCCCCTCTAGCAATTGATGTTTTAGTTCTCTTCAGGAGTGCTAATCTCCATCTGAGCGCTACACTGGATGAGGCTCCTTTTCCTCCCCCCAGGGATGCATCAGTATTCAGAAGAAATCTTCCCAAGGTCTTGTGTTTCCAACCAGGGCTGGGGAGATTGTGATACTGTTTTGCTTGTCACCACATCACTTAGATTTCTTAGGAGTTTTTATTTGTCTTTTGTTTTTAAGACTGAGCCAAACTTTGAAAGTTATTATGGCTTATTCTGAAACAAAAACGGATATAAATATGAAATTAAATGAAAGATTGTTCAAAGCTTCTAGTCCTTGAAAGCCCAGAGGAGAGAGAGGCTTAATAAAAAACACAAGAAAAATAGGTAGGTGAGCCAATAAATAGTTCCAATAGAAATCTTAGAAATCCTACAGGTACAACAACCTTTTCTATGTATTGAATTATTTTTTCTCACTGGTTATTTGTTTATTGATTTGTTTTGCCGTTGAGTCAGCAGCCCACATGATGAACATGCTTGCCTGTTGTTGTCACAGTGTGCTACACTGTGCATGTGCTACACTGTGCGTGTGCTACACTGTGCGTGTGCTACACTGTGCGTGTGCTACACTGTGCGTGTGCTACACTGTGCGTGTGCTACACTGTGCGTCCCTGCAAGCCTCACTAAGATTATATCCAAGGTACGATAATCAGAAAATGACTAATAACACAAAACACGGAACAACCGTTCTGTGGAGCTGTTTGCGGTTGTTTCATCAGCTCTGCTCTGTTCTCTGCGCTGTTTCCATGCAGGGAAGCAAACGCCTTCACATTTATTTATTTATTTTTCACCAAGCATCAAGAACCACCGCTTCATAGAAACAAAGGCACCAACAAAACATTTCAAACCATTAAAATAATTTTCTAACATGATTTCAGTAATTACCATATTTCAGTTCAACAATTGTAATTAAACCTGACCTTTAAGCTAATTATGTCTTGACATTTATGATTTTAAGCTGACTTTCCCTGTGGTGATGGTGTGCTATATTCAGGTTCTAATGAATAATTGTGTAGTGTTTACCTGTAGTCAAAGGGTCTCTGTTTGCGATTTGGAGAGGACCACTTCAGCCAGTGTCCTGTCATTGGAAGTATAATAGTGCCACTCTGAAGGGGCGTTATCCACAACAATATCAGGCTGATGTAAGAGTGTTTGTATATAATTATAGAGACAGCAAAAAATAAAAAAAAAATTCCTGCTGGAAATTTTCAAAGAATAGGCCAAAAATTAACTCAGAGTTTGAGTACAGATAAGTGGGCTTTCTCAGAGAATGATAATTTGTGGTAGGTGAATAGAATCAAGAATCCCGGTCACTGTGTGAGAAAAGCTGAGTCAAAGAAGATTCAGGCAGGGGCAGGGCAAAGCAGGAAGGAGGGGTCTGATCTTTTGGGCCCTTAAAAGAATGAACACTTGGTAGAATTTTTCAGTTTTTAAAACGTGCCTCTCCCAATTGACTTAAACCTCATTTTCCCCTATTATGATAATATGAACAATGGTTAATGTTTACTACACAGTCACTATGTTGCAGGTGCTATGTTCAATTCTTCCCAGAGATTATTTTAGTTCCGCCAAAGCCCCGTGAGGTTGGTAATACTCTGGGATTTAACAGTCAATCCACAGCCCTTTGATTTCCAGCAAGATTTCAATTTCAAAGTGGGAGAAATAAGATGGCATTTTGAAACTGTTGCAAGGTAAGTCCACCAGAGACCACCACATGGATACTCTTAATGCCCAAAAGAAAGTCTTGATTGCCAGCCAGTGACTCACAGGGAACTCGACCAAATCAGGCAGTTCTGAGCCTACTATGCATGGACACAGCATCCTGGTTGGCACACTTCAGTTAACAAGAAGCAGCATTGCTAGCACATTTAGGGACTTTGGACTTGGAGAGTTTTCTTATACTATGGACTAGGTCTTTGTTCCCATTTTTGGCAATTTTGGAAGTCTGTGTACTGACTTTTAAGGTTAAAATGGTGCATGGTATGAGTTGCACTGAGGTCTGGGGGCTTGTTATATTCCCCATTGGCTCTATGGGCATGAGTAAAATCATGGACTTATCTAGGGGTAGGAGTGTAGAGGCTGGATTATACAGCTCATATTTCTACATTGTCTGGCCATCAAAGTTCTGAGCAATCTGACAAGGTGCAGTTGCACCTTCCACACAGAAGGTGGTTGCCAGCCTTTGATAGTGATAGTGAGACAACCTGACACCATCCAAAGCAAGTGGTCAGGATATATTAACATCATTCTGCTCCTTCTATTGTAATTTAGGAAGAGGTGTTTTTCAGTCTACATGACAGAGCGGGAATAGGTGCGGACGTCACCTAAGCCATTTTCCCTGCTACCTAAGAAACAGAAAGCTAATGAACTTCCCCCTCAGTTTATGTTTTGATATAAAAGCTATTTGGATAATAAACGCCGGTGATCTTCAGGATTTGAATGAACCCTGAGACTCCCTCCTGATATTATTGTGTGAACTGTGTTTCAATTATTCCCACACCTCCACTCTGGTACGCGAAATGGTCCCCAACACAGAGGGTATACTGTCCCATCAGCACTAACAAGTTAACAGAATTTACTCTCTGTTTTCCTAGTCAAGTAGGCTGTTGAACAAGCAGGGTCCTATCATGAGGGTAGGAACAAAAAGATCAATGACTCAGCAATGGCTGTAAGTAAAGAAGTTAACCAGGGTGACTAGGAAGAGAAAGTACATATCTTGATATCAGTTGTCAGATTCTTGGTGTCTCTTTTAGTTTTCTTTAAGGATATTTCTGACCATGTCCTGACGTACTCTTATGGCCCCTGACTGATTGACATGAAAGCAGTAAGTTTGGCCCAGTGTCACACAGAGATTTCTTTATTTCACTAAGAGGAGGCCGAGTCTTCCACAATTCTGAAGAACAACCTCTGCTAAGGAGTCTACCTGGGCTTTTAGACAAGAAATACAATTTCTAGGTGGTCTAGGCTATGTCTACATGAACACTGAGTTCCTTAAATATCTTGTACCCCAACTGTAGCAGAGCCTGGGATGCCTGCCCACACCAACAGGGGGAGTGAGAAGTGAGCACTTGGAAGCCCAAGGTTTAGGTAGCCCTTGTCCTCTTCTCCACTGTATATAAACACTTATGTATGACATACATGAGAATGCAAAGGAGTGGTCTCCTTCAGTGCAAGCGCTTGAGAAAATGCATACTTGGTTAAGCCATTAGTGCAAACAAGTCAAGTTGTCTCTGGGTCCTGGAAATAGACTTGACCACCATTTCTGAAGTTAACATGATATTTATGGCTACAGGCACCTGTATAGGGAGAACTATCCAGGGGTTATTTGGGGACGTTAAGCAGGCATCCTTTCCTTGGAAATCCTCCGAGGTGAACTTATGTTTGTCCCGCTTCCAGTTGTCAGGATTGAAAGTTGAGACTATTGTTTAATTAATTCCAACCCCAACAAAATATGAAGGTTGGGGCTGATGAGCTGGATGATTCTAGTTGGAGGTTTCTTTTGGAAAGTAAGTTTGCTGCCTGAGTCTTGATCATTGACATATAACCTGACTTCCCAGGTTCTACCAGTTTCCCAATAACGATTTTCAGTTTCCTGCCAGGCCCTAACCTTTATAAATATGGGATTGCATTTCCCAAGAGCACAGGTAGGTTGTGTTGGTTTTCTTTCTAGGACTATGGAAGAGTAAGTATGCCCTCAGGAGGCATCAGTTATGCTAAGGTCTGGGAGTCTGTTAAAAAGAATGGGTGTCTAGTAACTGTCTCACTTCCACTTATGTGATCACTTCTCTGTTTATCAGAGGTTATTTGCATTACATTTAGGGATGATAAAGAACAGCCCAGTCTGCTTTTCTGATCTTCATCGTCGGTCCTAAGGGTCATCACAAGAAAGCTGCAAATAAGAAGGAGTAAGAAACAGGGGGAGACAGGTTTCTTCCATCCCCGCTACACCACATTTTCCTGCATGGGAGAAAGGAGGGAAGAGGATGGTAATCCCAGGGGAAGGGAGGAAGGAAAGAAGGAAGATGAGTCAATGTGGGAAATGATGACATTCAGCTTGGAGGGTGGGAGTGAGTAGGTAATGAGATCGATCAATCAGGATCCTAAGAAGTCCCTTGAAAGTCTAGATTTCACAGGTACACCACTATAGGCAGTGTGAAGCGTGCATTATAGGTGGGAGAAAGGCCACACGAGTGGAGCCATGGTAGTCTTTCCTTGCTATGAAGGTACGGAGCCATGAGGGACTCTCAGCAAACCAAGCTCCCGTTACATATGGGAAGAGAACTAGGTCTTTGCCTTGTATCAAATTCAGACAATTATTTGGCTTCATCTTGCTTGCTTCATTAACATAGCAGGAAGGAACATTCAGGGTCCTGGGACATGGGAATTACTGATGGTGAGAAATCAGGAGAATGCTGATTTTCAAAAGTTAGAGTTCAACTCAACAGCCATTAACATTCTAGTCGGGGCTCAGGGGTCTGTCTCAGATCATTGGTTAGATGGTAGTGTCAGAGGTCACCTATTCTGTTTCTCTGCCTGACTAAATTTTGAGTAGAGATGGTTAGGGCTGACTGTTAGTGTTCTATATTTCTTCCTTCCTTACTTCTTTCGTGCTTCTTTCTTTCTTTCTTTCTCTCTCTCTCTCTCTCTCTCTCTCTCTCTCTCTCTCTTTCTTTCTTTCTTTCTTTCTGTCCCGTCCTTCCTTTCTTTCTTTTTTCTACCTGCAATACTTAGAACTGGTGATAAACACTTTTGATTGAGCAACTCCAGCTTTTGGTAAATATTTACCTTTTAATGAAGGGGTCCCATGTGGGACCACTCACCTGACTTTTTAAAAATATTGATGGACTTTATTTATTTATTCAGTTTATTTATTGTGTGCACACTTGTGTTGTGTCCATGTGTATGAGCACATAAACAAGCATGTGTGAAGGTACGCAAATACCTGTGCCTGGGTGTAGAGGCTAGAAGATTCCACTGGGGTCTTCTCCTACAACTCTACCTAGTTCATTGAGACAAAGTTTCTCACTGAACCTGGGATTTGTGTTTTCTTGTCTAGCCTGAACTCCAGGTGACCCTGGAGAGCCTCTGTCTCTGCTTCCATGGTCCATCTGTCTCTGTCCCTCTTGTAGATGGAGCTCCAGGAGTGCACAGGATGTCTGATTGTCACGTTGGTGCTGAGACAAAACTCCAATACTCTTGGTTGTGTGGTAATTGTTCTTATCCACTGAGTCTTCCCTTTAATCCCTAATGTGACTTCTTGAATCCTCATCTTTCTGTGGCAGCTCCTGAGAAGGGTCAGATTTGGAAGATAATGGCTATTAGAGACAGTTGTGACCCTAGAGAGGGCAAAGTCTCCTTGCTTTTGTGGAATTCTACCAGCATGCTGCCGAGGCAGCCATATTGGTGACCACTCCAGCTGCAACTACTGGGCAGAGACCTTGGAGCACACCTGCTGATACTGACCTTGAAAATAACTGGTTGGATGTACTTAGGTTTGCTCTTTTTTGTTTGTGGGTGGTTTTTATGTGTTGGGGTCTTCTGTCCAACTGTTCCAGACCTCATCTGTGTAAACATGTTTTATGAGTGAGATGTCAAACAAGGGTCCCACAGCTCTCATCCCTGGTGGATTTATTACATGGATCTCACAGCTCCTTGGCAACTCAAGACCAAAATCTGCCAAAATGTATGACGGGTAAAAGAAGTAGCCAGATTGCCACTTCTAATGTGTTATTGACCTGTAACTATGCCAGAAAGACTCAGCAAATCCTAAATCTGATGGGAATTTATGGTGGCAGACAAAAGTGTTGTCAATGATGAGCTGTCCCCATCACTTAGTGAGAAGACACCAACTTATTGAGAACCAAAGAGCTGGTCTGTCACAAGTTAAGATATCCTGTGCAACTTGCCTTTAACCAAAGCTGTCTAAATATTTACTGTGTATTTATTCGCCTCTGCAGCTCAGAACCTTTCCTGAACAATATCTTTACATTTCTCTGCCAGCAGCTTATTCCCTATTGGGAATGATATTTCTTGAGTCCTTTGAATTGACTGAATGACGTATGATATTTAGATAAACTGTGCTTTGTGTTCTCTGGCTTGGCCCATGGAGTTTGGTGACATGTTTGATGGAGGATCGCCTGTGATGAGGGAAAAGTCACTGAAAAGCTGTCCAGACCGAGTTGCTTGGCCTCTAGCAGCCCATCTGAACCTCCACTTTCGACCTGTTTCCTGACCGGGTTTGCTAATTGGGTCTTCAGTGCAAAGCGAGAAACAGTGCTCAGCCTTGCTAACTGTTTGTTTAGCTGGAACATGAAAATCAATCTACAGATGACCAAAAGGGCACAGCAAACAACATCCCTGTGGAGTTGACTGTTTTTGACCTTGACACTCAACAGATGTGGTCTGAGAGCTTCTGCAACCTGTGTGCAGATGTGGTTCACATAAATAACATGATAATTTGCTTCTTGCATGAAGGTTTTCTTCAGCATGTATAGGGCTGCAGGGAGACGGATGAAAGTATAGAACACCAAAGCAGAAGGAAACAGTGATCTTGGATGGCTGCTTGGGTCCTGTTGAAATCATTGGTTGTATTCGGATGCTATTCGATCTACTCTTCCTTTGACTAGTGAAATGAGAAGGTTTTACAGCTTGGAAGAAAAGAATCAGCACACACACACAAATGCATACATACACATGTACATTCACATACATACACAATATAGTAATACACACAAGTAAACACACATATATACACAATACATATATAATCACACACATCCACACAGCTATATAGCACACACACACACATACACATGTATCCACATTCACAGGCACACGCATGTTTCTCTGGATAAATTTCTTAGACTGCCTTGGAAAAATGGCTTATTTGGCACTCATATTTTATCAACTATGGCTGTCTGATACTAGCAGTAATATTTGTGCTCTCTGGGCCTAAAATTCTTACTCAACTCTCATTACCATCTGAGAGAAATAAAACAATTGATCATATCTGAAAATTAAAAGTAAGGTAGAATTATTTCATGATATTTGAAATAAAAAAAGACAAAAAGTTGCTGACTTTTTTGTAGTGTCATTTTATTTGTATTTTAATAAATAAATGCCATTACACTTTTCACTTCTTAATGTCATCAGTCCAAAAAGTTAAAGAATTATTGGCATGGATTTAGAAATCTGCTTAAGGAAATGTGCTAGAAATTGATTTTCTAAGGTACAATTGATCAGAAGGATTCCAAATAGTGAGTATCCTTTTTATTTTACCTTGTTCGCTGAATGATACAATTCTTTGCTCTTTTGTTGGATGCTTAATGTTGGAGCAGAAACAAGGCAAGGGAGCTTATTTTAATCAGGGGATATTTTTAAGGCTTGCAGCAGTAGGTTACATTAGCTCTATCCAGAAAGGCATTTCTTTTCTTTATTCCCAACCAACAAACCTGACATACTTTCTTTTTAACAAAGGTAGGAAAAGGAAGAGAGGCAATAAAGGAGGAATAAATCGAGAATAATGCGGCAGATGCCTTTCTCACTGTCTATAATTGCACGAAGAAACAATGCGGAGCAGTCAAACTCGGTGGATTCTGTCTGGTTTATTAGCTCCCCCTGCATCTCAAGCTGTCTCACTGCTCCAATTTTAGACAACACATGACATCATAATTGCTTCTGGCATTTTACAGTAATAGATAGTGCTGAGAGTCGGCTGAGCTTGCTCTTCCTACTCCTCTCACCTCATGAGCACATCCTTGGGAAACAGCAACCTCCTGTTTGCCGTGCGTGCACATTTCATGGTGGTGCTTCTCACTGGACTGCCTGAAAAGATTTTCTGCCCGATTTAAGTTTTAAAGCAGTTTTCTACTACACACGGGTGGTAGATTCTGAGCATCTCCCAGTCCCTTACTAACTTACATGGGGTGGTATGACTGTCCAGGGTGCTGAACTGAAAAAAAAAATCAGCAAAATTAGCCAAGATCAGAAAATCCAGGTCTGTAAAATGCCACCTTGTTGTAGGCTTAAAATAGTCTCTTGAGTCTCATAATACATGCAGAGATTTCTTCTCTGTCTGCCTGAATGACCTCTGCTAAGGGCTGAAGATCCAGCATACTAACCAGTGAGTGTGTAGGGTGGGGTGGGGGTATATGGAGCTACGAATGAAAATGTGAATTTAAAATTGACCCAGCATTGGGCGATAAGGACATTTTTATAAATACGTAAAGCTGATGTAAGCATTGACCGCTATGAGGAAGATTAGCATTGTTAAACTGTGTCACAGTCTAAATACTGCACGCCTTGAATATTTATTATGTTCCTTAATCTTGCTGAGCAAACAGACTATATTTACCAATGAAAAGAAAGAGCTTCCCTTTTATGGTCCATTGTGCCCCCAAAGGCTGCCACTGGGAGAAATGGCAGGCTTGACCCATGCCAGTGAAACCCCTCCTCTACAGACAGAGAAAAAAAGGGAACCAGCGATGAAAAGTGATTTGCCCAAGGTCACCTCGCTAGCAAGTGGTGGTGCTTAGCCTGGCTTTCTGGACCTCTTATTCCGAGAAAATTGCCTTCCCATTGAGACAAGTGTTCTTATACTTGAGGCACGTGACAATTCTTCAGAGTTGTACAGTGATACTGAGCAATTCTGAGTCAGTCTTGAGCACTAGCCTCTCAGAGGAAGGAACACATGTTCTAACTCTTCTGCTTCATGAACTATGACTGGCACACCGTGGCATGACTTTCCCTTTAACCCACCAGAGTGCATGATGGGATCATTCCCTCATGACTGCCAACACCATTGTTTACAGGTGGATTGGACACAGTGGGAATAAACATTCTCTTCTATTATATAGTTAACTATTTCTTTGTGTCACCTTATATTCCCATGTAATATTGTTTTTTCTCTATTATACATGTTTAAGAATGTTATTATTACATCTATGTTACAGAAGAGTGAGCAAGGCATTGATGAGATCTAAAATAAATAAAGCTAGCTGCTCAACTAATTGACTAGTAACAGAACAATTTATCTAGCTCTGACCCTAGTCTGTGTTTGAGACCACAACACTCTGTCTCCTTCCATACCTTACATATGGATCTGATTAATTCATTTCATTTGAATGAATGAACCAAAGCTTACATTTAAATGCCTCCCATATTACATATAGAAATACCTTAACTGCAGGTATCCTGATATAAATTTGCTTTTTACCTCCTATAGATATGCTTTCCAAATTCTGAGCCTTATTTTCCTAAGAGATACTCTACCTATCTTATTACTCAAGGCACGTCATTAACAATCCAGGAGTTATCATCCAAGTCTGGCTAATTCTCTTTCCTATGTCAACTAATATAAAGATAATCATGACAAATGTTAGAAACTACACAAAGATAGTGTACATAATGTGGTTACATCTACAAATATAGGAAGTACCACTCATTATATACTGACAAAAATCAAATCAGTAGTAGCCCATTGATCAGTATTTTTCTGAAGAAATCGGTGGAATAAGGAAGGAGTAGGTTGTAAAGGGAACCTTTGAAAGTTCAATTTTTTATTTATAATTGTTTTTTATGGGTTTTTGTTTGATTATTTGCTTGTTTTGAGACATAGTCTCACATAACCCATTTTTGCCTTAAATTCTCTAAGTACTTGAGGATGACTTTGAACTTCTGACCTCCAGTCTACCTCCTGAGTGTGGGGACAACAGACATGCTCAACCATTCCCATTTTATGCAGTCCTAGGGGCAGAACCCAGAGCCTTGAACATGCCACACCAACTCTCTTTCAACCGAACTATTTCACCAGCTCTTCTGTTCACTATCTTGATTATATTTATTTCATCTTTATTTAAAATAATGCCCCAAAGAATTCTTTGAACAGCATGGCCCCGGGATGGAAAAGAGCTCAACCATAAGCAGCACGAGAATCTCGAATGTAGGCAAACGGGTTGCTTAAAGCCCTGCTTTCCCCTTTTCTCCTGAGAAGTGAGGACACACCCATGCTTTCCAGTTGTTTAAATGTGGTCACAGGACAGTCCTGTTTAGTGGATTATGAAGAAAAACAGTGAGTTCAAGTTTTGCCCCATTGCTAAAAAGAAAGCAGTTACTCACCAGACTTATGCTATTTTTTTCTTACCCAAATACTTTTGTAGATGTTTCTATGTTCAAGTTACAACCATGTGAAGGATAGTTCCCCAGAGAACAGCCGAGTCAAAATTTTGAAGCAATATGATTCTGCAAATAACTGGGTAGAGAGGACTTGTTCACCAACCTGGTGATCATAAGCTTTCTTCTTCTCTTTAAAGCCATACTGTTTCTGTGTCTTTTACTATGAGAGCTTAGTCTTTCCCTGTAGTCATTTGGATAAATATAGTAAACAGAAGAATTTTCAGAGAAGAGAGATTCTGTAGGGACATGTGCTTGAAGGAGAAAATGAGATTTAGGTTCACATTTTGTAAGTGGTGTAGGAAAGGGGATTTCGATGAAGGCATGAGATCGGGCAAAGGTTTAGGATTTCCAGCAGAAATTAGCCGTAGAGTTTTACCCTCTCACTCAACTGTAGACAACTTCAATTTCATCTTTTCCTACCTCACACCACACAGATGTAGACTGTTCTAATTTTAGAAGGTTCTTTTATATATACTCTAGTCTAAAGATATTTAAAATCTTATAGGGTTTTGATAAAAACACTTAAAACTATTTTTAGACATTCTGTGACTATTACAATTAATCTTATTTTATCACACTGCCCCTAATCCTTGAAACATCACTGCAGTGAAATGCAGCGCTGTGGGACAGCTCAGTCTGGAGGACCTGAATCATCTGGAGTGCATAGGTTTAATAGCACAAATTGTCTGAATGCCTTTCTATCTTCCACAGGAACCTGCATTTCGTAGGTCAGTGAGTACTCCTAAGGCTACCTTTATGCTTCACAAACTTTCCCACCTCACCCAAGGTGGCCTCACAATTCTGGTGTGTTTGGCCTCATGATTGCAATGGTTTGCTCTATAGTGCAGAAAGCACTGGAACTATCTACGATCTAATTCTAATGTAGGAAACTATGATAGTTAACTTTGTCTGTTAGCTTGATTGGATAGAGATTTGGTTGAGAGATTAATAAGTTACATCCTTGGATGGGTCTGTGAGAAGATTAGGTCATGGAGGTGCTGATATAATCAGTGGTTTCCACCCACTGATGGAGTCAAAATCTGAGTAGACTATTAGAGGGTGGTAGGCCTCCAGAGGGTGAGGCAAGGTAAGACGTGTGTCACCAAAGTCACTCCTTTGAAAGAAATATCCTAGCCCTTAGGCCCTCCCTGCTACACTCGGGAGTCTGTCATGAGATGCATTTTTGTTTTTTTGGACCACAATGTTCTACTTCGCCAGAGTCCACAGTGAAGGAGAAAACTGAAAATGGATTGAAACTTGGACAAAACCAAGCAAAAACAAAGCTTGCTGCTTTTAAAGTTGTTCTCTCACATATTTGTAACAGTGTAGAAATGGTCCGAAATGGGAAGGGCAACTCCACTTGCAGATCCAGGTTCTCAGTGAACTCCAATAACACCCCGCAGTTTATCAACACAGCAGACATTACATCTTTGCAGCTCTTTTACTCTGTAAGCTTTTAAACTTCTTTTAACTTTATACCCATTAATCCTTAGGTTAAATACGAACATGTTGCATAGTTATCTATTTTTTTATTTATTTATTTTTTTATTGTTAAAGGAAAAATTTACATTTACTCCCCTTGTTCCCGGCCCTCCCGCTCCCCCACTACCCCACCACTCTCCCCCTACTTCCTTAAGATGGGGCAGGATAC
>JAQHUG010000017.1:1869654-1905676 GCA_028555095.1 Dicrostonyx torquatus | reverse complement strand
CACACACGAAGTGGTAACACAGGTTCTCTGTTTAGAGCTGAACACTCCAGGGTAATTTCTTGTCATCACTGTGATCTTTTATGAGTTTCTGCCTTACTGCTGCCCAGTGGAAATGAAAGCTTCTCTGGCTAAGTCTGAGAGCAGCACTAGCTTATAGACATTAATACTTAGTGAGCAGTTTGAAAAAATTTCCATTTATCAGGGCATCAGTAGAGGGTTCCTAGCTAAGGACCTATGACCTTCATAGACGGTTTTTAGCAACTTTTCTGTTTCTTTGATAAAATACCTTGACTTAAAAGCAGAAGGAAGGGTTTATTCACATTCCTGGTTTCAGAGGAGTAAGAGTTAGCCAAGGCTGAAGCTATTGTAGCCAGAGGGGGAAGAGGAGAGCTTGTGTCCTCATCTGTAAGTATGAAGCAGTAAGAATGACCTGGAAGGGCCAAGAGGTTCCTAAGTAACTAAGTATGTCCCTGCCTCCAGTGAGCATCATCATCAATACCCAAAGAGGTCATACAACAGCTGACTTAGATGCCCTGCCTTTCCTATTAACTTTTTGGATACTTCTGTGTCTGCTAGCACTTTCCTAACTTTCTGGTGAAACATCTTTCTTCTGGTATTTTTTGCGTCCCCCTCCCCTTGGAGCTTTTGTTTCACTCCTAGCTGCTTCTCTTCCCAGGGTTTCCCCTCTAATCACATCTGGTGTCTGTGCTCTGCTGTGTCTGTCCTTCCTAGGTTTCTCTGCTTCAGTAGTTATAACACTTAGAGAGAAGACTGACTCCCTCAGGTCTCAACCCCTCCTGCCCCAGAACATGGGACAAATACTGGGGTCCGGGGTTTTACCAATATAAAACAAAACAGCAAAACAAAACCCATAATTCTGAACTGCGATGAAGAGAAGCCGAGTCTCTGTCACTTGATGCTCTTCTTACCAGGAGCTTCATCCAGCCCCCAAATTCCATTGCCTACGCTTTCTACACATTATTGTCTTTTAGGAATGTTTATCTTGGAATATAAGGTCATGGCAACATTTAAAAAATTTCTTTCCAAAGTCCTATTTGGTTTTCATATAAAGGGAATGACTAATGAATCGTTGGCCTCTCAACTTCCTATCCAAAGTTTGCACACCTTCAACGCATGCTGAACTAGCAATTTTATTGGAAATGTAATTTTTGGGTGGAGGTGATGAAGGCAAATGCATTCTTTTTCTTCAATTTTTAGTGGTTTTGCTGGTGGCGAAAGACATTGCTATCAATTAGAAATGACTGGAATCTTAGGCTTGGGGAACTGTCTCCAGATAACAGTTAGAAAATACCGATTTCTTCTGCTATCTACATTGCCCCAGGTAGTCTCTCCTGCATGTGAGATTAGCTGAAAAATTCATGCGTGTCTGACTTCATAAACATTTATAGCCCTTATCCATTTCATCAGGAAACAGGAGGTTAAAATTTGTACTTACATCCTTCTAGCTTCTCTGAGGAGGTTGACTTTTCTTATGCTGGAGAAAGCTTTCCCAGGGCAGAAGGGATACCTGACCCAGCAGGTGTGGAGCCAGACATCACAGGTTCACACTGCTTTTGATTATAAGCCTGGCATTGAAAGTTCACACTGTACCCACAAAAAAGGCGAGTTTAAAGACCAGCAATCGCAAAATAGCTCGGTACTCATCCATCTCTATAAGGACACATTTTCCTCACATTTTCACTTCAGTCGTTATCACTGGGAGCAGGATGGTCCCATGGCAGGTCCTCCGTGAGAGGAGTAAACACTTGTAACTATCGAGGGATTTCTCTAGCTCCAAGATCTTTCTGTTGTGTTTTTAATGTGATCTAGTTCCCTGAGATGGACACTTCTGTAACCCAGACACCCTAAGCATTCCTTTGTTTTCCCGGAGAAGTAAGCTAACTCCCAAGTCTGACAAGCAGTTACCCTTTGAACGCATAACAGCAGCAGTCAGGACTAATTACTGCACAGAAATTCAACAACATAGCAGTGACTACTCACTGCCTGTATCAAACTGGCAAAATCTAACGGCAGAGAAGCCATTTCAATAATCCCTGATATTAAGTCACTCTGGACTTCTCTGTAGTTTTTGGGAGGACACTTTGATTATTTCCTTTCAGGCATATTTTCAATGAAGCAACCCCAGTTTTAGACTAATTTATTGCATGCCCTTATTGCTCTAGTGATGTGCAGTACAGTAGGAGTTCAGGCCCCTGAGTGCTGACGGTGCACAGGAAAAATTGAACAGAATACATTCTGAGAGGAAAGATAAGCAGTATATGTTCTTTGCCTTTCTTTCTTTAAGATATTCTATTTTAACTTCCCATTATTTCTTCCTTCCCTTTCTTTTAAACCCCACGGGTAATAATGTAGAACAAGGTCCAGGCTCCGTGTCGGGGACTGTGTTGACTCAAGTCTGACCTCTCCCAAATTGCCATTCTGGTCTTTTGGAGACGACCAATAAGCAGCACCTGGGCCCACACCTGTCCGATTCCATCACATCGTGCTCTTCGGCTTCCTTGTAGAGCTCTTTTCCATTATGATAAAGTAGTGTGTATTTGGAAGACTCAGGGACGGCCTGACTTTCTGGCTCTTCTGCCTTGGTCAATATGTCAATAATCAGTGGGGGTGCTTGCTCGTCTCCATTCACCCCCGGCCTCCGGACCTACTCTTCAGTTGAGGTCCTGATCACGCTGGGCTTAGCTTCCACATGCACCTCTTGTTACAGCTGTGACCGTGCTCCAAAATAATGAGACCAGCCAGGGCAGAGTGCTCTGCGGAGAGCTGGGTTTCTTCAGTGATCAGCAGGTCTTGGGCTTGGCCTCTGGTATTTTTATAAAGTTCTCTTTTCAGATGTTAACCACATCCTGCCTGTTCTGAGTGCTGGAGTGCCTTTGCTGGGGCATGCATTTTCTTTTGATGATGGTTCCCTCACGTGTGGTTTTGAGATTGTTTCTTAAAGGATCTGTAGGCCAAAGCCCAACATGTATTTGTCCTCTGATTAAAGGATAATCCTTTGCATATAATTCATGCTTGAGAAAGGGATTTGAGGATGTTTGATCTCCATATAAAGAATAAAAAAACTTTCCTTGATAATGACCAGTGTACTGAAGATAATCATAAACCAAAATAAAATATTACAATCGCCAAACTGAAGAAAAGCTTGTGACCTTTCTTTATGTGGGGAAGCACAAACATGGATTTTGTTATTATTTGGAGTTTAAAATGTATCCATTGGCATTAGAGGCAATGATAAATGCATCTATCACATAAGACCTACTGAGGATAATTAAAGCAGTTAACATGGTAGTTGCAAGTGGATGGTGATCATTATTGTTACTGTTGCTCTCCTGGAAATTCAGGGATCTGATGGCTTGGGATAAAGCTCAGCTGGTAGAGTTGTTGCCTGGTACGCAGACAGCCCTGGGTTTGCTCCTCAGTGCTGTACACAACAGTATAGTGGTTCATGTCTATAACCCAGCACTTGACCAGAGCGGTCAGATAATTAAGGTAAATGTTCCATTCTGTCGCAGTAATAAAACACTCTGACTAAAATAAATGTGGAGAGGGAAGGGTTGAGTTCATCTTACATTTCTGGGTCACATATTCCATCATTGAGGGAAACCAAGGAGGGAACTCGACACAGAAACTCAGCACAGGGATGCTACTTGCTGACTCACTCTCCAGCTCACTCGGGCTAGCTCTCAGGCAGTCTGTACCACTTGCCTTAGGAGATGACCTCACTCAGACCGGGCCCTTCCACATCAACAGAGACAATTCCATTGGCATGTCCACAGCACGCAACTCAGTTGCCACTAGAAAGACTACTATTCAATTCCCACTATTTTTCAGTGAGTCTAGGCTGTGTCAAGTTAACAGTTAATGTTAACTAGGCTAACAACCTCAGTTACATAGCAAGCAACTATAGCATGAAGCCAATTATGGAGGGATATATGTGACTCCACCTCAGTTGTATTTGGAGAAATGCAGGTGAATTTAACTGAGGACTTTCAGAGAGAAAAAGCAAAGTTTTGCTAAGATATTAACTATAGAACCCCCATATCTTAAATAATTTGAGAAAAGCAACTGTGATGGTTTAAAAAACATGTAAATTCTATAATATTCTTTCTTCTAAGAAGTGTGGTGGGATTTAATTTTTTCTGGCTGAATATGGACACACCTCAGTTCCTGCTCATACTGACTGAAATGGAGATGTGGCGTTCCTGACTCGGTCATAAAAGCCAGCATAGCAGACAGTGTTCATTTAGCCTTTGTTAGGATTCAGTCACATAAAGGAGATTGGCCAATGGCAATACCCCATGAAGTCCCAGCTGACAGCCTCTCTCAAGTCTCACTGTTACGAATAAAAACACTTTAGAGGTAACTCTAGTCCTAGCCACCTTGTGATTGCAATCACATTAGAAAGCTTGATTTTGACTCATGCATCTATAGAGTCCCAAGAGATTCCTATCATTATACCATGAAATGTAGTTGTTTATACATAAATATATGATCCGAACTCACAGTCCAAACACTGGAACTAGAACCAACTTCCCTTGATTTTGAGCAGAACTTTATCTCATTAAATTAAATTATTGACTAGCATTTGCTTTAAGTAAGAATTCACAGTTCCTTTAACTGAAAAGAATATTAGGGATTGTTTAAATCCAATTATCATGCAAACAAATCAACTGGACGCTAGGGGATTCATTATTTTGGACCTTTGTAAACACACAACAACCTGTTCTAAACTCACTAGCTAAGTGTTGCATTGTAGATGGCAACAAGAGTCCACACAGAAGGGCGGGCACTCCTGCGTGTAATTGACCACCAATGCATGGTTACCTTTTTTATCAAGTTCACATAATCAAATAATTTGAACTTCTGCTTGATATTGGAAGGCCTGAATTATGCCCGGGGAATGAATGTATTTTCTGGAATCTAGTTCCTTTTGTGCTTTGTCAACGAAATTGAAATGCTCAGTGAAATGCGCACAGGAGTGCACACGCCTATGCTTATTCGTTGTGTAGTGTCACTGTGAGAGTTTGAAAGCTCCCCCTCCTTTCCCTTGGAAGCGATTGGAAGAAATGGATTAGAAAATTGAAAAATATGGGAGAAACTCAAGCTGTGTGAAAAACAGAGTATTTGCTGAGAAAGTCGTTCCCCTGTGGTTAGGGACAAAAACACTGCTATTGTACGCTGCATAGTAGACTTAGAGAATCTGGGGGAATATCGTAAGAAAATAGTGTGGAATCTTTAATTGTTTGCCTTTTGCCCACTCTGCATATTTCTGCTGGAAGGACAAAAAGCAAATCTTCACTTACTCAGGCCTTTTTGCCCTACTGTCGCCAGCACTCTTTGCTTGTTGGTTCTCTGAGACTGAGAGGAGGGTGAAGGCTGCTGCTCTTCAGAACACATGACACTCCTGGAAATTTGATAGACTGAGCATAGAGCCACCCTCTCTGCATGCTGACTGTGCATCGATATTCTTGGCCTCCTAAAACCTCTCTCACGGTGACATAGCTTTTCATTTCTACACTTAGCGATTTAGTTTTGTTGACCTATGGATTTTTGAAGTCTTTGCTGAGACTTTGATTAGGATGTGGCATCATTGTGCAGCAGTCGTCAGGAAGCAAAGCTTGGGTGCCCTACAAGGGGCGGTGACGCACACACTAGAATGTTTGAGATGTGTGAATCTGTCAATTACGATAAAATTGTGATAAAATATGTATAGTAACCATATGAATAAAGGGGACACGATTTTTTTTATATATAAAGAAAAATTTTCAAGTATAAGAAAGTTTAGTGTAATTTAAAATTGTTTTGTATGCCTACATTTTTCATGTGTTACAAAGTTCTGTCTTAATGGGTTTTTTTTATGTGAATCCCTTTCTTCACATACAACGTCTGGCTTCCTGGTAAAAAAACAATACCTTAACTCACTCCATATAAGTGAGTTCCAGATAAACCTAAAATAAATACTGATAATGCTGTGTAAGAAGATAGTTTCCTTTGAATATCAGAAGATAAAAGCACATTGCCATAGTTATTCCAAATTTTTCTTGAAGATGTTCCATCTGCTGGGCTTATTGTAAACACTTCCTCTTCTTGGCATCTCAACTGAAGTCGGGTGGTTGTAGAGAGAATGTTCTAAGTTAGTAGCTTGCATGGCATAGAACTATAACCATTGCTAGGAGAGGTGTGCAGTTTTTCTTTTCTTTCATAATATGAAAACCCTATAGATCATCAAAATTCAGTATAATGCAATGCAGTATGGAAATAGAAAGCATGATCTCTTATGTTGTAGGACTAGAATGTCTTTTTCCACAGCTTATATTAAGGTTGTGGAGAGGAAATGCTTTTAAGTCAACTCTGAGGGTCACAGATTGCAGGTTGCACCCGACATGACAATGCCTTGTCATTGAGATTACACTTGGAAACTTTGGGGAAAGCAACTTAACTGCATGCTTGCCCTGGAAAGTCACTGGGTCCCATTTTTGCTCCATTGCTGGAATTCATGTCCTTTTCTTTGCTTGAGCACGAGGGGAGGACTCGACAGGGCTTGGGAGCCAGATGTATATAAAACAGCTATGCTTGGCTTTTGTTTACGCTGCGTTTTGTAACAGGCACCTGTGGGGACATACTGAGTAGGTGCAGGGGCAAACCTCTGCTATTCTCATTCCCAGGCATACTATCAGGAGGGGAATATCCACCACTGTACTGTGTGTGCAGTAATTTCTGCCTTTCTGATACTCTCTGTATCTCTTTCACTGGAGAAGATATATTTCAAGCCTAAAGAGTTAAACATGTGTATCATGGACTATGCTATGGACTTCTATCTGTATTTCTGAATTGCATTGTCTTCAGACTCAGGGTTTAATTCATATTTTTTTTTGATTGATTCCCTTTCATCCTCAGAGCTCTGAGTCACAGATGCTGACACAAGTGTGCTGAATGGCTGACGTACTGTCTGGGTTCCCCGAGACATTGATCCCTCTGGTGTCTACTGAATTACACAGGAGACTATGGAGCTTTCTGAAGGGGGCTTGAGGCTGTCTTTCTCTTTTTTAAATGTTCAGTCTTTTCCTCTGTCACAGTAAATTATTTATTTAATGCAGACAGCTATGACCAAAAAAAAATTCATTTGTGTCTCATCAAAGCAAAGACAAATTCTGAATCCATTTTACTGGAATTTTTTCCCCTTTTAACCATGCCAATTGGAAGGAGTTCAGAACTGGAAAGTAGAGGGAACTTGTGAGTTCTAAAGTTTTAGAGCATTGTGGTCCTGTATAAATATTCTGGACTTGCCATTTGAATTCCAGCTAACATAAGAGCTAATACCAACTGTAAGTCTTACTAACTACAAGAGCCTTGTATAGTATCTTGTCTCCCAGATTCGTTGAGGAAAGGCTCTTGTTAGCATCTCAGGCAAGACAAAGGGAAATGAATCTACTGTCCTTTGGCCATCCAGCTTCAAAGTGCTTGGAATCAGAATGGGTTGACCTAGCTCAGTTCCTGCCTGCTTTCTCCTCCACCTTGCCATTTGGTTCTCACAATTCTGCACTATAACTGCTGTCATCCACAGACCACAGACTAGTCACAAAATAATCACCTGGCAATGCAAAGGAAGATGGAAGTGATTTAAGTCCAGGCTTCTCTAAAAGGCATCAGTTGCTACAATATTATGCCAAAGAATGACCCAAGTTTAAGTCATACCCTGTACAGATTATGTGACTGCATGCCAGGCATTCATGTTTCAGGAGCCTCAGTTTCCTTCCTGTACAGTCCTGTCCACTCACAGGTGTGGGGAGTGGAAGCAGCCTCATAACACAGGCAGAAACATGATTCTACCCAGTGTCCTTGGCAGTGTGTAAGGGAGTCTTTTTGGCTCATTGCCTTCTTTCATTTTCAAGGAGTCAATACAGCAAACTGCTACCTTGGAAGAGTTACTGTCCTTCTTTCTGCATAGAAGTGACTTCCCAGGGGAAATCCAGGCACTGAAGTACTTGGATCTGCCTCATCAATCTATGAAGCCGAGAGTGTCTAATTTTCTTGAGACTTTGCTCAGGAGTCCAGGCTCAGCAAGAACCTGGAGGGAAAACTAAAGATGCTTCAAATAACACCAGGGTTTTTTTTTCTTGCACAAAATAGCTATTTTGAGGAAGAGAAGTGTCTGTTAAAATAAGACACCACACTATTTTGATGAAGTTTTATTCCCATGGCAAACATGCAGTCTTATACGTTTGGTTTGTGTGATACAGAAGAAGTAAGGACTCATCATGTGTAGGCTGATGATATTTTAAAACCTCATTCCACTTCGAACAGGTATCATCATTCATCTTCCACAATCCATGCATACTAATCCATGAGTCTTGTTCTGTAGGTAAGCAAGGGCAGGGCAATGAGGAATTGGATTTATGAGAGGCAAGTTGGCAATGATAGAAATGAATCTACAGCGAGAGCCTGGTTTAGAGTGAGTGGGGAGGTAGACTGGCTTCAGGTACTGGGAATAAAACCATTAAGCTTGCATTTAACTTAACTGTTTTCAGTAACCTTTTTTGGTATTTTTGAGACAGGGTTTCATCTGTAGCTTTGGAGCCTGTCCTGGAACTCACACTGTAGTCCAGGCTGGCCTCCAACTCAGAGAGATCTGCCTGCCTCTGCCTCCCAAGTGCTGAGATTAAAGGCAAGTGCCACCAACACTTGGCTTCAGTAACTTCTTGAAACATGCTTTCACTAAACTAAGGATTGTATGATGTCTGTAGTGCGTGATCAAACATGGAACTATGTCCAAGACACTCCTTAATAGGAACCTCAGTATGGCTATCTTTATCCACTTGGTACACGATAGAATGTTCTTTTTGATGGATGTGTTCTACACATGAATATGAGGATGTCTCAAAACAGATGGTAGAGTAGAGAATATAGTACAGTCTTGAAAGGAACACACATGGGCTGGGCTAACTAGAAGGTTCTAATGTCAGGTTTGTTGCTTTTGCAGGATGTCATAAGACCTGAAACTGAGGCTCAGATTTCTAGAAAGAACATTACCACACAAGGAAAAAAAATTAAACAACAAAAGATATGCAAATGTTAGCTACTGGATTATCCCTAGATTTTTCAGAAAGAGTGGGGAAATCATTCCTCCTTGAGCTAAAGGCTGCATAACTTGAGGCAATATGAGCAACATCAGGTCCCAAATTTTCTAGGATTAACTGGTTGTTATTATCTGAAGTTCTTATGGCTATCAGGACCTAGAAGACAATAGAGAAAGCATAGCATTTACTGAGGGACCTGGACATGATAGAGGTGATATTTTATGCTCAGTTTATTGGGCTTGGTAGGACTGTGCTCATAGGTGTTTTGTTTGATTCAATAAGGACATTACATTGGGACTGGTATAAGATATATATAATAAGATAAAGCAAAAAACATCATGTTCAAGTTGGACAAGGTAAAGCAACATAAGAAAAGAGTTCCAAGAGAAGGCCCAAGATTCAGAGATCCACTTGTTCACACATTCAAGGGTCCCATAAAAATATTAAAACAAAATCGATAATATATAAACAGAGGAACTGGTGCAGACCTCTATCGGCTCTGTCCTTGCGTCTTTAAGCTCTGTAAGTTTCTATGAGCTTTGCTCAATTGATTGAGAACCCTTGTCCTTTTGGTGTTCACTATTTCCTCTGGATCTAATACTCTTTTTATCTCCTCTTCCTTGGAATTCTCTGAGATCTGAGGGGAGGGATTTGATGGAGACATCCCATTTAGAGATGTGTGTTCTAAGGTTTCACTTTCTGCATAATGTCTGGTTGTGGGCCTCTCTGTAATTCTTTTTTTAAAATATTTATTTATTTATTATGTATACAATATTCTGTCTGTGTGTATGCCTGCAGGCCAGAAGAGGGCACCAGGCCCCATTACAGATGGTTGTGAGCCACCATGTGGTTGCTGGGAATTGAACTCAGGACCTTTGGAAGAGCAGGCAATGCTCTTAATCTCTGAGCCATCTCTCCAGCCCCCCTCTCTGTAATTCTTTATGTCTGCTGCATAAGAAATTTTCTTATATAATGTTAAATCTTGAGTTTCTTACAGGTTTTCAAAAACATCTGAAAGAATGACGAAGACAAGTAAAGACAGCAGTTAAGGAATTTAATGGCATTAATGGGAAAAGTTGCTGGATGAAAACCCCAGATCCAGAGTGACCTACCTCTTTGTGAGTTGTTGGCTGGGAAAATTCCTATAGCCTCCCTCATAAAGCTATTGCTATGACTCTTGATTGCATATCAAATGGGAAGCCCATCATGTTGAAGACACCACACATTGACTGCAGGTCATGGCAGAAATAAGGCTGTGAGGGCCACTGAAAGCTCTCTTTCTATTAGTAGGTTTTTGTAGTTCTGAAAGGCACCATGCTTGATGCTGAAGGGAACTGTCAGAAACCATCATATTTGGCTGTGGAGCATCTACACTATAGTAAACAACATTCCAGTGTTCAACCAACTGCTTTCTTATTAGATTTATGGCCTATTCCATTGGGAGAAATTGATATCTAGTTCTATGTAACAGGGAAAAGTCTGTGACTGATGGAAAGACAGGAGGAAAATCAGCAGACATCTGTATCACTCCCTTCACGGTTTTGAAGAACATCTAAGAAGAGAGGTAGATTCCCATCTGTATGCTGTGATTACCATTAATGAATAAAGAAACTGGCTTGGCCTATAGCAAAGTAGAACTTAGTTAGATGGGGAAAACTAAACTGAATGCTGGGAGGAAGAAGGCAGAGTCAGGGCGAAGCTGTGGAACTGGTGCTGGAGACAGATGCACTGAAACTTTTCTGGTAAGCCATACCCTGTGGTGATGCACAGATTAATGGAGATGGGTTAAATTAAGATGTAAGAGTTAGCCAATAAGAAGCTAGAGCTGGGGCTGGAGAGATGGCTCAGTGGTTAAGAGCATTGCCTGCTCTTCCAAAGGTCCTGAGTTCAATTCCCGGCAACCATATGGTGGCTCACAACCACCTGTAATGAGGTCTGATGCCCTCTTCTGGCCTGCAGACATACACACAGACAGAATATTGTATACATAATTAATAAATTAATATTAAAAAATACTTTAAAAAAATAAAAAAAAACTAAAACTAAATGGCCCAACCATTAATTAAATAAAAAAAAAAGAAGAGAGAGCATAAAAAATATAAGCTCCACAGGAATATGTGGTATCTCGTATAACTAGATATTTCCTCTAAATCAAAGCATTCTTCTTTAGAGGAAGAAAGCTCATAAGACTCAGGATATAATTAAAACACATGACCCGGGAATTTCCTGAAAGTCAACAAGATCTAAAAGGTCATTTGCCAAGGTTATAAAACCAGTAAACAGATGTGGCAGGAATGAGACTCCTTTAGGTGGAGCTTGCTATAAATTTGTTGGGAGCTCTAGAGACACAGATTTTTGAGCTGTTACTCATGCTGCTGTGTGGGTTTTTTGGAGGTAAAACTCTCTTTGAATTACTCATGCTCTTATAATTACTCGCCCATACCACCACAAAGAAATGCTCCCTAAATTCACTGGTTAATTAAACTAAACATGCACGAGATCACTTTTTTGGTATGTTGTTAGTGTCTTATCTGAGGTTAACAGATGTTTATTCACGTTGTCCAAGGAAAAGTTACACATGTTGTTTTTGACTGATGTCTCATTAGTAAGAGAAATTCAGTCTCAGAGTCAGTGTGGCAGGACGATTCACAAGTGTGAGATTGGGATATAGTTTATTGTAAGTTACTTAACAGTGTGCAATTGTCTATTGTTTTCTCCCATAAGCCTGTGTTTATGTCTGTGATGTTCAAAGTTCTGCTTAACTTTATTTGGAATTTATGGATTCTCTGATATGAAACACATGAAGGTGTAGATGAGGACTTTCATTGTAATTTCTCGTGATCTTGAGTTCTCTGAACTAAAATGATAGGTATCCAGTGCCTTCTGTCTAACAGACAGTGATGAGATAGAAGGTAAGTCAGGTTAAGAACATAAACACTGCTATTATAAAAGGAGTTACATGACAATTCCAGGCTCATAGAAAATTTGAAATTCACAGGGCAATGTTCTTGGGGCTTTTCATTCTGGAGGAAAGGATGTCTCTTGGTAAGGACCCCATCTTACTTCCATTGTTCTCCGTGACCCTTAGTTCTCCTTTTGCCTACAGAATTTACGGCTTGCTTTCACAGGCAAATCCCTTTCTCGATCTGCTTTCTGAATGTGAAATTTCGGGGGTCCAGCATGCACCTCTTTTCACTTAAACTTTCTTTGTTTCATGAACTTCAGGATGGTACCAAATTTTATATATCTTACTCAGTGGGGATTTTTATAAATTTGTCTGGGTTCATTTTGTGCTCCTAAAGCCATTCCATAATTCCTTTAAAGACAGCCCTCTGTCTATTTCGGTCTGAGTGCAGGTGCTGTGGGACACTGGCTGTAAGATTTTTAAGTAACCCTTTCGTCTGGTTGGAAGGCTCTAACTAAGTGCGCTGCTGAGTCTTTCTGAAGTCTTAACAAAAAGTCTTATAGACAAACCATTGACTTGATCTCAATCCTGAGGCTACTTCTTATTTTTAAAATCTTTTACTGACTAAAGATATTGAAGATCTGAAATAGTCTTATTTTTCAACCCAGCACATAAAAGTAAAACAGTAAAGGTACTAAATTAAAAGAAAATTTCTTGAAGTTCTGGTTACAAATTTAACCTTTCTCTCTGAAGATACTCCCCCTCTTCTGCAAGAGGAAAGACAGCCAGTGACACATGAAATACTCAGCCTGGAAGTCCCCTTAGAGGAACAAATCCACTTTCTTTCACACTAGTTAGGCAATAGTTTCACCAACTGATTTTTTTATTAGGAATCTCCAGCTATGATCTTTCCAGGTCCATATTCTTATCATTTTGAAAACTGTGGCCATCTTACCTTACATGGCATGAAAGACCAGGCCATTGCAAATAGCTGAGGATTTTGAGTTGGAGAAATTATCCTAGATTATATAGTGCAACCAATGTAATTATGAAGGTATTTAAAAGAGAGTAAGAGGAGAAAGTGGGGAAAGTGGAGAGATGGAGAGAGAGAGGAAGGGAGAGGGGGGAATTCACTGATGTATTTGAAAACGGATGAAGGGATCTTAGTGCATGAGGTTCTAGAAGGGTATAATTTCACTAATGCATTGATTTTAGACCTGTGAGATAAAGTTTTGATTTTCATAATATAAAGTCTGGTTATCATATCACTTATCTAAAAGATTTGGGATCAGAGAATTATCTGTTTTAGAGCTTTTTAATTTTTGGAACATTTGCATAGACTTTATCAGTTGAACATCCCTAATCTGAAAATCCAAAATCTGAAATGCACCAAAATCCAAGCCATTTTGATAAGGAGGAATGTTAAGCCTGTCATATCTGTGTACTTACTTGCTACCATAGTTTTGCTAATTTGTTGAAGTAGGTGATTAGATCCCATTCTATTTAACAAGTTCAAGCAGAGAGAAGCCTATTGAAACTGACATTCTAACGAGCAAAGATCTCAGAATAACAAAAATAGAGTGGTGTTTTCTTTTCATTTTTTTAAAAGCCCAATCATCTGCCTTCTGTTTTAGAGTGTCTATTGTAAATACGCTGTCATAGAGAGGAATTCTATCCCTAAAGCCTCTATGGATAACTGGTCTTTACTGGGATATTTTAGGTATTTCTTTGGGATCTTGAATTTTAGTCTATTCTTGTTTACCATGAAAGGAAGGAAAAGTATCATTTGGCAAAGCATACTGGTAGAGAAAGGGCTGGGATCTGTATAAGTTAGTACAGCTAAAGTTTGTATTATGTTAGTGCTGAAAATATGATAAGGCAGTAAACAAATGATGCTGATGTGACAAAGTGAAAGAGTCCTCACCTGCAGCTCTGGGCTCTGTCTGTCCCACATTTGGGTGATAATTAACAGTGGGCATTTACTGCATTCACACGTAGAGAAAGTAATGACAAGTGTAGAATAGCAGCTCTCTTAGAATGTGACCATTCAATACATTCTTAGACTACAAACCAGTCAATACAGTGGATACCAAGTGTTTACTGCAGGCTAGGCTTCATGGGCATGCTTGTTTGTATATTTTGCTCACTTACCAGAATCCAGGAGTCATGATCATTCTGAAAGCCTTAATAGTTTGACAAATGTTTTGAACAAATAGTTTGAACAATTTATAGTAAGTTCTTCAAGAGTCCCTGATTTAATTCCTCATTTGAACTTATGTGAAAGTTCAAGGAGTCAGTTTGTCTTGGGAATATTGCAATAAAAATGAGAATTATAAATAGAATTTAGTCTTTTCTTAGGATGGAAGACAATGCCTATCATTCACAAGTCTAAGATTAGTCGTTTATTAATTAGTAAAGAAAGATTTCTTTAGTATTCCCAAGAGTATATATGTGTGTGGACAGAGGCTGACCTCTTTCTTTCACCATGCTAGATAAAAAAGGTGAATTATTGGGGTTTTGGCCAGAGTGTAAAGTTGGCAGATGATGATAAATGATACCAACCGGTCGTTAGCAACAAAAAGGTAGAGCAGAGGATGGCTCTGATAAAGAGAATTTAACATTTGGAAGAGAGTGCTGTGAAACTGTTTTCTGGTCATGACAGGGCCACTGTGCTTAAACCTTCAGGGCAGCTGTGATTGATGGTACAAGACCATACAATATAGAACCCCTCACCATTTTACCATGCATAGAGGAGCAGATCATGAGGCCCCACTTCTCACCGAGGGACTGTGAGCTGCTGAAGGAGGGCTATCACATTCTTTAGTGGTGTAGCCACTGGCAAGTTGCCCATGTTCTCGTACATAACCATCTACTCATGCTCATGAAGGAAACCATAATAATTCCTAATGGGTCAAAAGAGAAAAGCATAAAAGTGTTGGGGTCTTGCTAGGAAAAGGGGCTTTAGTGGGAGAGAAATTTAGTATAAATAAAGGGTAATGAGAGAATGAAAACGCAGCATATAAATGCTTGAAATTTCCAAAGAACAACAGCAAAACCAACCAAATTTTTTTTTATTTCTATGGTATGCACCCCCAAATAATAACCAATTTTACCCACATATCTAAACATTGCCAAGCATAGATTTGGAAAGCAATATTATTGGTCACTTTTCATCTTCTGTTCCAGCATGGTGCTAGCACTGATTCCAGGATGTAGAATAAGACATAACAGCTGTAAGATTAGGATCAGTCCTAAAAACACTCTCCAGTGCATTGCATAACAATGGGATGGAACCTGGTCCAGGGATTTCTCATACTAACAGAGAGATTACTGGAACTCTATGACAATAGAAGCAAAATGTTCCATTTACCCTAGAGCCAAGGTCGGCCTCAGCACAGATAGAACTTTTTGAACCTTAATGCTTAGTCTTACAAGAATACCTTAACCTTCTTTTAGCAAAGAAATACTAGTAAGTGACCATGACTGTGACAGGAATAACAAAAGGAGATTTGAAAGTGTTACACGCTGAGAATGCCCTTCAGATAGAGTTCATGTGGATGTATGGCTGCTGACGATCTCTAGCCTGTGCCACTGGCTGGCTCCCACCAGTTACACACCCTAGCCATCAGAGGGTGCCTTTCAGTCCGAGAGAAGAAGTTCCTGATTAATCTAGGCCACCTAGAACCCCTCAAGGCAAAGATCTGGTCTTCATCTGAAGACCTACTTATGCATTAAACCATTGCAGACACACCGAAGACAAGCAATTTAAAGATATTTGTTTGCTAATTTTTCTCCAGATGAAAATAATTAAGAATCCTATTATTTTTCATGAAAGACGATGTCATGTATATCTTTTTGGATGTGCTTTATTAAGAACATATGATAGAGCCTTCATCCTTCTGGATGGGGGCAGCAGTCACTAAAGCCACCATTGTCAATGAGAAGCACTTATAGGTATTAGAACAGTTGCTGGGCTTTTAAAAAATGGAACCGTGATTCCAGCATCAATTTTTCAGAGACCTGTTATATTGGAGATTAAAGGACTCTTTTTCAATGATTCATTTAAATCAGTTATGAACCAGTTGACATCCCTAAGAAGCCTCGAATTTTTTATTATATCTACGGATGGCACTTTTTAATTGGAGGGAGTTAAACTCACCAACTCACCTCACAGTTTCCCTGGTGCAGGCCCCCAACCCAATCAATCTTAAAGTAGCTGTGTTTAAACATTATTTCAAACCAGTCACCGGAGAGCGAGAGTGAGAGCTCTCATGGTTTAACCTCTGTGTTCTGTGGGAGGAGTTCGTTCTGACTCTGACACCAGCATATACCAGGATGGGGTGGGAACATCTATCCCTCTTGTTGCTTGAGCTCTGCTTAGCAGGGTTGTGGCAGATGATCTTTCTGGAAGAGGTGTTTTTTTTTGTGCCTCTCATGGAGCAATTGTTCACTAATAATTTGATGGCAGAGCCAGAGGCTCAGGATGACCTAGAAAATGAAATAATGAAAGTTCAAGATGGGAAAAAGAAGTTTGAGAGATGTTTATGAGGCCCAGGCCATATTTGTATCTGTCTTCTCAGGCTCCTGTTTCTCCTGTTCTATGTATTTCCCTCTGCCCTTTGCAATTCTATTTTGCTTTGTTATTGGAGCCTAGTGGGGTGTTCATTATATTTATTCTCCATTCCTTAGGAATCTACTCCAGACTGTATTGTACAGCTAGAGACCAAGGTCAGAGAGTTTTCCCAAGAAGGTACGGTAAACTTGAGCTATATCCGAGCCCACAGGAAAAGGGGTCCTGCTGGCATACAGTGTCTAACTTCCAAGTGACAGACTTTTTGGGATGCCATCATCACCAACGCCCACACCCAGACCAGCTCTCTCAGTTCCCTTTGGTGTCTCCTTCCCACGTCCATCGCTATGCTCCTGCCACAGGAGGTGGCAGGTCTTGGAGAATCCTCATCAGAATGCAGCTGCCCCTTGGCTCGATCCTACTTAATGTCTATGTCAGCATCTCCCACGCCTGCTCTACGTCTCAGTCCACAAGCTGTGTTTTTAAGCTTCCCTTAATGGAAACATGTCTCAAGAGGAGGATTAGCCAATTGGCTAAAGAACAAAGAATCAATTTAGTTTAAAATAGCTCTTTTAATGGTGGTATTCTGCATCCCCAGTAATTTTCCAAGGCATTGTGCGCTTTGTGGAAAATCCTCAGGGAGCCTGGAGTGAGCTTGCCTGTCATCGTTAGGCAGGGAGAGGTTGGGATGGACCCTTACATTCCATCAGATTGAGAAGCTGAGCCAGGGGAGGCTATAACTTTAAAATTATCTAAAGTGCAGTGACAACGGCATAGGGTGCTTCCTGGGTGTCTCATCTTCAATGAAAAGAGGAAAAGAAGCTACCCAAAGGTAGAGGCAGAGGATAAGCTAAAGAATTTATAGCCTTGCCTATATACCCACTAATTGATTACAAGAAATGATCTAACAAGGTCCCCTGGCAATGAAATCTATCCCTAGCAACTCAGGGACTCATAAGTAATGTTTTAAAGTAAAAACAGTCTCTCATTGCCTGGTTAGCCAAATAATTGGGACATGTATCTCATTTGAAGTAGAACACTGAATTAAGGCAACAGTGGAAATCTGGCATAGTACTAAACATTGTACTACATAATGAAGATATTGATGACTCTTTGGTCACAAAAATTTGTCTACTTACCTCATTTCCCAGAAGTAACTAACTAACAATGGGATTCTCGGCTTGCTTACTTTTTAAAGAATTATTTTTCTATTCTTTATCCATGTGCATGTATGTTTCTGTGTGAATGTATCCACGTGTGTACAGGTGCCGGCAAGGGCCATAAAGGTGCCTGTGGAGGAGTGAGAGGACATCAGATGCTCTAAGGTTGCAGTTATAACTGGTAGTGGGCCACCTGATGTGGCTGCTAAGACTTGAACCTGGGTTCTCTGAAAGAGTAGTAAACACTGCTAAGTGCAAAAGCTAACTCGATTCGGGAAACAACCAGGCTAGCTTAAAGATAAACAATTATATTTTTATTTATTATAAGGGGAAAACTCACAAAACCAGAAGAAGAAGTCTAAGCTCAGCTGTGAGACTAGGGGACCACAGAGAGAGAGCGAGAGCACCTGGGCCGTGTGCCTCTTTTTCTTTGGGTTCCAGAAAGCCACACCCTAACTTAACTTGGTCCCATCTCTTAAGGATGATTGGTTAACAAGGCTTCCCCATCAGGTAAGCAGTGAACCATCTCCCCACAGCCGGAGTTAGGGGCAGTTATGTGCTATGCTGGGATTTAAAGTCAGTTCATTTGCAAGGGCAATATACACTTCTGATCTTTGAGTTACCTCTCCCACTTTAATTTAAAAACAATTAAGTACATTTTGCTCAAAAATCATTTAAAATGTAATACACATGCTAATAAGAGTGGAAAATAAGTATATTATAGTATTCTCAACAACTAGTTATATACTAGCGCTAATTAAACACTAGGTATCAACTATTTTAATACAACAATTCTAAAATATTAAATTGTGATTTTTTTCCTATATGTTGAATCTACAACTTTAGGCCACAGAGTTTTTCATTTTTTAAGACTTTCTAGCCTGGAAATAGTTTATATTTTGGGCTTTCTAATTTTAAAGGTGCCAGCCTTCCAATAAGCCCTATGACCTTTCCGATGGGCAGAGAAGGAGGCCACATATCAAGATAAAGTTGTAAGTCTGATAACTTAGAGATGTGAGTGAACTTACTAATTAAAAGATTTATTTAGTGGGTCCATGTGAGGCATGTTTCGTATGTAAGCTTCAGGAAGGAACTGTCAAGGCAACAGAGTGGAACAGAAGCCTGCAAATGATGAGCAGAGACATGATGAGAGGGAACAGCAAGGAGACGTGGTCAGAGGAGGATGAGGCCTGAGCTTCTGCAGAGTGTGGTCTTAGACTGTTTACTGCCTGGCACAGTATTTTTCAAATAAGAGTGTATTTTAAGAACATGTGTGGCCCTCTTAGACTAAAGTTGAGATTACAGGATACAGAGTTCCAGGCAGACCTCAGACATTACCTATGCAGCCTAGAATTATCCTCAAGGAATAATATATTATTAATAATAATAATAATAGGAGTTAGGAGCCAGAGATTATAGATGTGTTTCATCAGGAAGCAGGTCTTTGTATATGGGCAGTCTACTGCATGCAAGACAATTTTGGATGTGTGTATGTCTTAATAGGGAAAGATGATGCATTAGCCCTCATCAGATGCCAAAAGTAATTCTGAATGATGATAATAGTGATCACAATAATAAGAAGAATTGCTTGGAAGACAAGGAAGATTCAAAGCCTGGCCTTTCTCTTCTGATTCATTTCCTTCTTCCCATACTCTAAAATGTCAAGGTTACTATTCTTGACTGCATTTCTTTGTTTATTATGTCATTAATGTTGACATTTAAATGCTGTTATCTAGGCAGTTTCTATAAATGTTGCCTTATCATTTTGTTTAACTAACTCTTCTGCATCCTTTGGAGCCCAGCGCTTCCATATCCCTTTAAATATTTCCCGAAGGTTCTGATGGGGCTAATTATCTTCCCACTCTAAATTCCTATAGAATTTATGGTTTGTCCTATACAAATTGTCATTTAGTTGTATATTGGTTATCATTGTTATTTCATGCAGCTGAGTTTTAAAAGTATTGATAAGTCCTTAGGCACAGAGTTAGGTTAGAGCCCATGCTTAGCTGAGTGATCTTCTTCTGTGTGTGTGCCCTTGGGCAGGCTACTGTTCTATGGCCTATAACAACTTTCTCCTCTGCAGTGACAACAGTGGTGAACCCCAGACCATTAGGTTTCTAGAAGAATGAATGAGTGAGGGCATCAAAGGTGCTTAGCAGAGCCTTTGCAAAGAGGGTCTCAACTTGGACAATTGCATTAATTAATCATTACTCACAATCTATCCTAAATCAGATCCCCTTGGTCTCCATTTTCACCTTTGAGACACCATAAAATTATTTAGTTCTGTACAACCTCACTTTCTCCATCTTCAGAACAATGCTAAAATCTTTACAAACAAGGCTGTTGTAGAGTTCACTTTGATACTATAAGCCATCCATTTATTTGGAAATCCTAACTTTATAGTGACGTTGGGTAGGATGTGAGGAGCCTGCCCAAGATTTCCATCCTAAAGCAGTTGGGGTGTTGAAAGGTTGATCCTAAAACTTCTAGGACAAAGCCATTGAACTCTCCTAGTAGAGAGTTAGAGGAAAATTGAGCCAATACCCATGGAGACATCAGAACTCTGAGAAAGAGGGTGTGACCTGTATTGAGCTCCATCTTTCCTTCCACATTTTCTATTTTCCTCCTGTTTTTGTTATTCACTGAGCCGGTGAGTTGAGTGCTCTCTACTGCCTTCAATGCTCTTTCCACCCAAGTTGGTTAGAGCTGGGAGTCCTTCTGAGCCTCCATATTTGTCCTTAACTAGTACAGAAAGTAAAGAGCTGAGCTGGCTATTCAGTAGAAGAAAAGATCGCTGAAGCTAAGTGAATCTTTTTCTGTATATGTATTTTCAATTAAAAGAGAAACAGAGGAGAAATATTAGCAAGAACTTAGGAAGCATACATTACACTGGGGCTTCTTGCCACTGCCCAGCCATACAGGCAAAAAAAGGAATAAAACCTTTCTATTTCAGCAGAATTTGAGGGGTACTGGTTGTTCTTGTCCATAGAACAGATAGATGTTTGGAAGAAGTATAATGCAGGGCAGGTGTGAAGCAAGTGCTTGCTTTACTGGACCACTGAATCTTTAAGAGAGTGGCAATGGTTGCAGTGGTCTCTCTCTCTCTCTCTCTCTCTCTCTCTCTCTCTCTCTCTGTGTGTGTGTGTGTGTGTGTAGGACATTACTTACAAGGTGTAACAACTCCTGGGAGAAACAGTCAGTGCAACAAGGAGAAGTGGGAAGGCAGAGCATTAGCAACGATTTTCTTAGTGATGGCACAGGGTAATTGCTAGAGGCCATTGCAGCAGTGGGAGCTCAAAAGACATCTCTACTTTGCCAGGAAGCAAAAAGCCTTGGTTCTTGGGAAAAACTTGGGCTTCAGCAATTATATCAATGGGGGTCTTGTCAAGGTTACATACATCTTTAGAATTTAGATTTAGAATGCTTTTTTTTTTCATCTAGGTATCAAACGGAGCTTAAATGCTTGCATGAACACCCTGGAGCTATAGTCAAAGCTTTCCAGAACCTACATAAATACCTGCAATAGATAAGGTACACTGTCTAGATACATCGCCTACATGCCATTCACTACCTTGGTGGCTGCAAAGTCAAGTAATACTTGTTCCCTGTGTCTCTCTTCACCCATTCCAATAATAATTTTATAAAACTAAATTTATAGTGATCATGAAGAAGCCTGCATTTTTCAGAATAAAAATTTCCCCTCTTGTGGACAGCTTCCCAGGATCTACAGAGGAGACTTCATTTTTAAGCAACTTACTTTGAAATAAATGATTATGGAGGTAATAAGTCCTCCTGTCAGAATACTTGGGAAAAAATGATAGGAAAAGCCAAAGGAGAAAATGAAAATGGCCAGAAGGAGGCCTGTTTGGGAACAAAGTCATCGTTTTGCCATTTCAATATGAAGTCCTTTGTATTTGATCCAATTGAATAAACATTCTTTGTGTCCTATAGACTCTGTGTTGGGTGAACGCATTTTGGTATAACATGCATTCCTGCTGACCGGGAACTGGTAATGAAGTAGAGGCTACAATGACTCTCTGTATGTGAGGATCAGCACCACAGCAGCGATGATTGCAGTGAGGTCCCAGCCAGTTCACAAGTCATAGTTTCCAAGAACACTGAGGGATTTGGGGAAGAAAGAGTTTTCTTTCCATAAACCTCCAATAACAGGCTAAATGAAAAGGGGAAGCAGCCTTTTACCTTTGTAGCTAACACTGGGCTTGAAATCAACGAGTTCAGGAACTGAGGCCAGACTTCACGGCAGTTAGGGTCTAATGGCAAAGGTGTGGGAAGCTGCTTTTTCAATTGTATGACTTGGAGAGGAGACGGTTGCCAGAAAGATCTGATGCAGGTTCGGACAGACTATTAACCAGCTGGATGTCTCCCACGTGTGGGCTGAAGCCACTGTTACCAAATTGCCCGAGACAGGTTGCAGGAAAGCTATCTGCTGCGTTTGACTCGCTACGGGCTCCTTCTAGTCATTTCTTATTATTGTCTTTGGGTACAAACATGTCTGTACAGACGACAGCATTTATTCTTTGGGTAATGCATGCTCACGAGGAGCATGCCTTTTCGAAGGACAATTTGGAGTAGAAGATTTAGAATGAGCCTGAGTTAGCAAGGATGCTCCAAATGAGCCAAGCTACTGTGCATAAGTGCACAGGCAATAGTAGTCATGAGCGATTCCAGGAAAGTTAGGCGGTTCCCGTGCCTCCCGGGGATGCTTTACTGTCTCTGCAGCTGGATATAGGCTTGGAGGTGCGGGTGCTATAGGTGAGAGAGGTGTGATGCATATGTATGTATGTGCACCGACTAACACCCACCCTATATCCTACATCAACTTAAAGCAACCAGTGAAGGGAAAATCCCAAAGAAAAAAGGTTGCAAGTAGAAACGATGGAAATACGGCATCTTAGGAGGATTAGCAAGAGACTGTAATGACAGGTTTGGGGTCAGCTTTGTGTCTGAAACTAAAATAAATTCCCATCAGCTAAGAAGAGCTAAGTGTCTCCCTGCGAATTGTCCACAGCTGTTCGGATGGCAATTTTCTTTTTCTGTTGCAGACATTTTAGGGAAATAAAGGAGGAAATGAAATGAACCCCACTGTTTAAAATACTCTATTTCATGCATGCTATCTTCTTCAGGGCTTCATCCCTCAGGCAGGCTGCAAGCAGGAGGAGAAATAGTATTTGGAACTTCTACCTGCAGTTTACTTTAGCTATCTTACTTATAGGAGGGTTATCCTTTTAAGTAACCATAATGACATACCACAAGGCTCAAACACATATTGGCTAGTGGCTTTTGATGTGTGACCTAGTCCAGGTGATTTGACCTTTGGCTCCAATGGGATGCTTTTGACACCCACGCCTAAATGAACATTAGCTTCATGCTAATGTCTATCCCTCATTCATATATTACAACCTTATTTGCAATGTGGTAGTAATTATGGAATGGGATGTTTGGTTAAGGTATGAGGATAGAGGTCTTACACATGATATTAGTGGCCTTATAAAAGAGGCCATAAAAACCAACTTTGCCCCTTATGTCACATGATGACATAGCAAGAATACTGACTCAGGCTAGGAAGTGAGTCTCCAGCTGATCTGCTTTTGGTGCCATTTTCATCTTGAGCCCAACCTTTCAAAGTAGAAGAAATGAATTTCTGCTATTTAAGCTACATTGTCTGGGTGCCTATCACAGAGGCCTAACTAGGATAAAGCTTCAAACCTGGATATTACAGAAATCAACTCTCCTTGTTTTTAAAAGTGTCAGTCTTCCCAGGTTTATTCTCTGTCACTGATTTTTGATTAAGTTGTAGTTGTGATGTATTTTTTTTTCAAGCCTATGAATGTCTATGTCTCTCTCCCCCATTCTGTAACTCTCCTGTCCTGGCTTCTTCAGAGTATGCCCTTCAATTCTGGCACATCCTGGGTTTGACATTACATACTGAAGAACTGGCCCTTCCCCAAGGACCTTAGAAATCAATACATTTCTAAGAGTCTCACTGAAGAAGGGGGTTCATTCACTGTTACAACAAACCCTCGTCATGTTGGACTGCCTATGAAGGCTTTGAAACATTTGCTTGCTTATCTGTAAAATAGGGCTAATAGTCCAAGAGTGTTGTAAGAATCAAACACAATCATATCATTTAAAAAACCTGTAGTGTGAAGTTCTCTGTTCACTTGAAATATCGTTGTCTCTGTTTTTGACTCGGCATGCTATTTTAAGGAATATAGAATTTTTGTGAAACAGGCTCACCCAAGATTTTAGCTCTTACAGTCAAGTTTGAGTGTAGTTAAAATGGAGGTTGTCATTAGCTCAAGACTCCACATAACTTCCTTTCATGTGCATTTCTGTGGGATCTCCTATTTTCTCCCACTTTGAGCCTGGTAAAAAGAAAGCTGTGGACTGAGGGTAATTTTTTATAGAGTGTACTTCAGACAACTCAAAATCAATAGTTTCCTTTGTTGAAGGCACCCAGGAAAGTAAAACATAAGGAATCATAGGGCTTTACTATTGCTTTTTGAGGTTGATGGTAAAACTTTACAAGGTTCTCATAAAATGCATGGTTGAGTACAAAGTGAAATTGTATTTCATTATAGTTTATCATTTCCTGATGATGGATAACACTGCATTTTGTAACACTTAACCCCTAGTATGAATGTGGTCAAGGGACAAGATCCTCTGTTTCTTTCTTCCTAGTGGCCTAGCATTTACAAGGTAACCAGAAGATACAAGGCTTAATGAAGAGTACAGTGAATTATCAGGTGGTTGCTATGGATTTTCAGAGGCAAAATGACTCCAGAAAAATATTGCTGATGTCCCTTGGCCTAGAAAGCCCTTGATATAAAGATGAGCATTTTTAAGTAAAATTACTGGTATTAATGCCAATCACAATATAATAATATTACCAGTAGTTGATGGATGTTTATGGAGCATTTAAAATATCGTAGATATTGATGTTAAGCTCATGGTTTTGCAGGAAATATCTCAGCTTTCTGAGAACTTAGGTGTGCTTGAGCGATATCCAGTGGTGGTAAGGGTGAGGGGCAGCCTTCTGGAAAGTCTGGAAACGTATAAACGTGAAGCTATAGCATAAGTCTCACACAGAACAGAGAGGTGGGGTAGCTTTTACAAATATTCAGAAAGTGAATCTTCAAGGCTGGGGATGCAGATCAGTTGGTAGATTGTTTGCTCAGCATGTACACAGCCCTGGGTTTGATACCCTACTCCTTGTATGCTGAGGATGGTGGTACATACCTGTACTCCCAGCACCAAGTATGTAAGAGCATGTCGGACTATTAGGTGTTCACTGTCATCCTTAGCTATATATGTATTTAGGGTCAGCCAGTGCTGGAGTATATGAGACCCTGACTGCAAAAAGACAAGAATGTGAATCTTTACTTGCTTGTTGATGAGACAGAGAGGTGTCTCATGAAAGTGTAGCAGGAGGTCTCTCTTGTTTGTCCTGGCCACCTGGCTAGCTTAGCCCCGAAATAACCACAAAAATTGTATTGATTAAAACATAGCTTGCCCCATTAGCTCTAACTAATTATTGGCTAAGTCTTACATACAAATTTAACCCATTTCTATTCATCTATGTATAGCCATGTGACAGTGGCTTATCAGCAAAGCATGTCTATCTCTGGCTGCGGATCCATGGCTTTCCTCTGACTCTGCTTTCTTCCTCCAAGAATTCAGTTCTGTCTTCTCCACCTACCTAAGTTCTGCCCTATCAGGCCAAGGCAGTTTCTTTATTCATTTACCAATATAAACAACACACAGAGGGGACTCCCAACATCATGAAAGAGCAGACCTAGAAGGATTTGCATAGATCTGGAGGATTTGTGTTTTCCTTACTACAGAACTATGGGCCTGGATTGACAACCACATGAGCTGTCTAGGGAAGGGCTGTCATGTCTAGCAGAGGAGCGCAGTTCTACCTTCTACACTCCTCTCAGCACTGCCTCTTGCCACCAGAGTGCATAGCAACTCGAAGACTCTCAACAAGGAATGGTTAAAGAGCTACCTGAGAGGCTGATGAGACCTTTAAGAGAAGAATATTTACAAGGAGAACTGATGTTTGGAGTAAAAAATGGTTAAGAATCTGGTTTTCCGAAAGGGAATTTATTTTGATTCTTGCATTAATCTCCTTGGATCTCCACAATGAAAACAACAGCCTTTCCCGCCATATTTTGTGATATAGTCAGTTACTCATTGATGTTTTGGGAAAGTTTCTTCTCTGAGTACTGAGTACCAGTTCTGTGAGGGACTGACTCCACTGTCTCTACCTGTCACTGGTGGAATGTGAAATTTCCTGGGTTTTACACTTATCCTTAGACACGCATTTTTCTCATTTGGGCTTCATCTCATAGTGACAGAAGGAAGTAAGTCCTATCAGCAGGCAAGTGGAGCCACAAAAATTAAAGTCAGAGCAGGTAATGATTTTTCTTTACTTGGCTGTGGGCCACTGGTGCTTAGGGACTGAATGTATTCCTCGCTTTCACATCCCGCCCAATGCCTGTCTGACATGAGATGCCTTGGGAATGTTTGCACTAGCAGGGAATGGATTATTTCCTGGAGAAAAACAAAAGAAAGGGCAGGGATAGTATAGTCTTGTTAACAGTTACCTACAGTTATTTGAAGCACTGTGTAGGTGAGAAAACTAATTGCCCTCCTTCAAAATTTCCATGCATTTAAACATTTGACTGAAAGTTCTATGAACCATGACCCCCCCCATTTTAAAGTAAAATAGCATAGTTGCACAGAAAAGCCTTATTGCAAAATCTTTTTCATGAAGGAAACAATATTTTCAAGTCCAAAGAACACCGTGATGGAAGTGGCGTGTCTCACTAGGTGGTCAAATTATACCCAGAGCTTGGGCTATTGTGCTGTGTGTTAGAACAGCTGTGGCTGGGGTTCTTTCCTGGTTCAGGGTTGCATGCTCAGTAGATGTAGGTGGGCCTGAGACATGAATGGTAAATCGTTGCCATGAATTTAGATATGAAATTGTTTGACAGAAATGTATGGAAGGGCTCATTGTGTCTATAGCCATATGCTAAAGTGTGTGGGGGGGTAAAAGTGACAGGATGTAGATATTGCCTTGGGTGGCACACAATTTAGTTGGCACTCTAAAGAACATCATGCCTTTATTTCAGTAGCTACGTTCCTTAATTTGGCTTTTATTTTCAAGTTAACTTTAGATAATGGATCCATGCTTTATTGAGGTTGGTGTTGCTGTATCGTGATTATAATATAATGAAAGACATTAAAACCACTTTTAGTCACACTGAGTAAATTTTTTATCCAGTAGATGAGGATACAAAATGAGAAAGGGAGCCGACAGGATGACTCAGCAGGTAAAGGCGAACTTTGCAACCCGAGTTTGATCCTTCAAACCCAGTGGAAGAGAGATTAGATGCTACAGAGCTGTCCTTTGACCTCTATACATGCACCATTGCCATTGCACCCATGCCAACACACACACACCATGCACACATATGCCCACATACAAATGAAGAAATACATTTTTAAATATAAAAGAAATTGGTGAGCAGGCATCAGAACACCAGCTAGAGGCCTTATGTTAAAAAAAAAAAACAAACAAACAAAAAACGAAACAGGTTTTTTCCAGAACCCAGACATAGCGTGGTGTTGAAAGTGGTGGTTAATCTTCAGGAGTTGGTAATGTAATCAAGCAGGGTGTAGTGTCATCATGCTTGCTCTATTATATATTCTGAAGAATGGAAAACAACAGCAAAAACCCATCTTTAGCACACTGAACACATTTTTGATTCAAAAGCAAACCCACATTTTAGTATTCATTGACATTTTAAAGTAATGTCCTGCTTTGAAATTCAGAAACACAACTTTAAAAAGAAATCCTACACTGTCAGAATTGAAAAATTAACCTGAGTAAATCATTCTGATTTTTGTCAATTTTAATTCTTGCCATACGTATATATTATTTGGAGACCATGTTCATTTACTTATAATTAAATGTAAATGTAACACTTGCTGTATCTCTTAAGGACAAAAATCAGTAAGCCACGTTTCACTAAACAACAAAGACAAAGAAAAAAGGATTCCTTTGCTTGCTTTTATAGAATAACATTTGGGTCTCTCCCCCAAAAGTATTGGGTTGAAAGCTAACCTCAGTGAGATGGCATATTGAGGTAGACCATTTGCAGATTATGTCGTGAGGACATGGCTCTCATGAAATGATTATGAAAGTGGCCCAGGGATCTTCCTTGTCCCTTTGCTCTTAGGAGGACTCTGATGGAAAAAGTCTGTTTCTTATCTCAGAAGTGGGCACTAATTCTGCCTGTGTTTTAACCCCAAACCTCTTAGCCTCCAGAACTGTATCAAATATATTTCTGTCAGTTAGAAGTTACTCAGTTTATGGTATTTTATTACAGCCTGAGCAGAATTCTTTAATCTGCATAATAGTCTCATTATTTTTCCCACTTTATAAGAGATGAAAGTGGGGTTTAAAAATTTCATATTACTTGTCTAAGGGTGTACACTTGGCAGTACAGGAGTAGACACTGATCACGATTTGTCCAATTATCTTATCAATTCTGACCCAAGTGTCGGAAAGGGCATAAGGGAAGTATGGATTTCTACTCACAGCTTACAAACCACCCTTCATATTTAACCACACGAACGTGACTCCTTCATTTTTATCTGGGAACCTGCCCTTGTCCCTGTTGTATATGATTGAATAGTTGAATTTCTATGTGTTGTAAAAGCTTTCTCTCTGAGGACAGGACTCTTAAAATAAAGAACATGGAGCTTAGAGGTTTATTTACATATTGGCTCTTGATTTGAATTTTGCTTTTATTGTTGTTTAAAAAATTTGTCAAAGAATCACTAGTCAAACAAACATTTGTCCAAACAGTCTCCAAACAAACAACATTCACAGGGAATTCCAATAGTCACCAAATGCTTTTTAAAAGTTGTATGTATAAGCATAAGTGTGTGTGTATGTTTTGTGCATATATGTATATATGCGGATACACATTGCCTAAAAATTTAAGCTTACTTTTGGTATTTGGTTCAAGCTAAGTGAACCTGATGTTAGAGTAAGTGATTTGATCAAGGACGTACCTCACAGTAGTTCCAGCAACAGGATCTGTTGTTAACACTGAGGACAGGCTAGCATGGTAGACCTGGTGTTAGAAGAATAAAATCTCATTGAGATCCTGCCGATCTTGCAGGGCTGCCACACTTCTCCGAGGAGAGTGGCTTGGAGTGCTCTGCCCCGTAATAGAAAATATCACTCAGCAAGCTGCTCTCTCCAATAATTTTTATAGCAAAGCATAACACTTTTCCAGCAAGGTCAGAAATGTCAATAAAAAGGTCCAAATGGACTTGCCTACTTTTCTCAATTTTATAAAAAAGAGGCTGAGCTCTTCAGTGTATTGGTGCTGAGGCCTGAAAAGCAAGTCTGTTTCCAAAGGGGCTCTTGAGCCTCTTAGACTTTCAACCAGCATGTCTTTCCAGGTAGCCAGGAGGTCCTTTGGGGATCATGTCACACTTTGACTTTGGGCTAGAGTATGTGGACACAAGAAGTAATTGAGTTGTGTAGTTGTTTGTGTATCTGACATTGGTTTGTGATTTACAGTGAGGGAAGATGAGGTAAAACAATACCTGTATGGATCATAAAAGGTCTAAGTTTTCTATCGATGTATAACAAATTACCACCAGTGCAATGGCTGTACACCTCACAGTTGTGCAGGTCAGAAATTGGGGTGAGCCTGTTAGCTTCTTTATTTGGAGTTTTATAAATCTCAGAGCAAAATACTGCTGGTTTGTATGGTGAAGAATCCTCTTTAAGTTAACTCAGGTGGTTCGAAGAATCTGACTTGCTAGGGGGCAGTCTCTTTAAGGCATAGGACTAAGTTCTGTGTCGAATTTTGAGCAGCACTGACTGTCAGCTTCTTCAGGCTGCTCCTAGGTTCTTTACATGTAGCCTTCTCCATCTTCAAATGCATCAGCTGTGTTGAATTCTTATATTTGGAATCTCTTTGACTATGACTCCTGGAGTCAACCAGCAAAGCTCTGCTGCCTTTAAGGGGCATGCATGGGGCTAGGGAGACAACTCAGTGGGCAAAGTATTATTCTGGGGCCTCAGTTCAGATTTCTAGCGTCCATGTAAAGGCCAGACATAGCAGTGCATATGTGCTCTACCACTGCTTGGAGATGGAGATCAGCAGTCTAGCTGAAAGGCCTTGTTTCTAGCTTTGAGACCATGTCTTAAAGATAGAAGGTGACCAGTTGTGGGTCTTTGAATTATTACAGAGAGAAGAAAATGGGGCATTTATGTTACATTCTCTCTTTGCAAAGTTTAGTGGGCATCACAGAAGAAGAGGGAGAACAGCTGTGAGAACGAGCAGCAGTGAATGTCTACAGAGAGACAGCACTTGCTGGGTGTGACAGCTCAGGTGCACACAGGAAATCACAGTGGCTGTGACTACATGTACAAGACCTGCACAAGCCGCCCTAAATCCTGGCATGGTTGGTGAAGATGCGTACGAAGTCCCTGGTGGAGGAACCATTGGAAACTGATGGTTGCGGAAGAGTCAGTTTTCTTCAGGGATCTGGGCTCTGAAAGGCTACCCGTACTCTAGTAGATGATCATATACACGTGCACATACAGGACTCAGTCAAAAGTATAGTGGGGAGAGGAATAATTAGAGGAGAGTGAATGGAGTAGTAGATTTGGTCAAAACACATTATAAGTGTTCATGAAATTCTCCATAGAATAAAAGAAAAAAAAACAGTTCGGAGGCTAGTGAAAATTAAAAAAGGTAGGAGATGGATTAAGGAAGACATCAGGTTTTCAACATTTGGAATTCCTGTGTGTCCATATGGTAGTGCATGAAAGAGAGAGAGAGAGAGAGAGAGAGAGAGAGAGAGAGAGAGAGAGAGAATAGATAAATAAATACAGAGCATATATGATTCCATAATCCCATCTAGAAAATCACTGCATTTTATTAGATGCTTTAGGACGTTAGTGAATACCAGGAAAATTCCTTCAAAACATCCTTTACATCATGTTTGACTGAATGACAATTGGTCCAAAACTTTCAAAGGTCATCATAAAATCTTCGTACCAAAGGACCAAGGAGAACTTTACATTTGTGTCTGCTATGTAAACGTTTAGATAGTGTATGCAGATATAAATTCATTACTAGGGTCAATCTGCACATGGTCAATTTGTTACCAGTCTTCCCCATTAGCAAAGAACAGCTTGTTAAGAGCAGAAGTCTTCCTGTGCCAGGAACAAATACTTTTCCTTTTCTAGCTCACTTAACCTTCACAATGAACCTGTAGGTCATTAGTTCCATTTCTTAGTTGAAGAAGCCATGGAGGAGGCAGCCATTCACCAACATGGTTCTCAATAGTGTAATTAAACCACTTGACCTTTCATATCAACGTAACACATTAAAATTCAAAGAGAAGAAAAATTGACCGATATCAGCTCTGGATTTTCTGGCTTGAGTACTTCTATTTTATTCGTTTTCTTTTTCTCACCTGCATAACAAAAATTGAAATCCATTAAGACTTTCAGTGTGTTAAAGCAAAAATTGTGTTAGATCAAGTTAAATAGTCAGGGAGGACTTTCATCAAGACTCTGGAAATATGGATGACAGGTCAGGAAGCAGTTTGAGTTTAATTCTACAGAAATAAAGGCTGAGGGGTTCTCGCAAATAGGATGGAGGAATGGGGGGTCGTTGGTGGTTTCTGATTGGCACCACATATAAGGAAAAAGAACCCTCATGGTCTTATGCCAGTTGTGGTCTTATAACTTGGGTCATATTACTTACTGAGGCTATTTTCCTATGACCTGCAGAAACCAATGGGTAGGGATACTGTCTTCCTTGATACTTGTTGCTCTAAAATATGGTTCTTAAATTTTTGAGAATGAAACTTTTGAGATGTAAAATGAACATGAAGTTTTAAAAATAATCTCTGTGTTAAAGGGGCTATGCCAGATTTCATAATGACTTTTTTTTAATGCTCCAAGGAAATGGTGGTCAGGATTTAAGATCCAGAAAGAAACTGGCCTAAAGTTAGGAACAATGGAGAGAAATGTGGTTAAGACCATCTTGGCTCATTTTGAGGACTATAGTAGGCTTTCTTGACTTATGGGAAGTACTATTCAGTACTGTCTTCCCCTAGGACATTCTTTGAGCTTTTGTTGTACAGTCTTAGCATAGGCAGCACTTCAACATTGCATGTCAATTGGTTCACAGTCAAGAGCAGAGAGGAGGGAGTATGTGCATGCTTGCTTACTGCTCGCTTGCTTTCTTATGCTCAGCTTTGTTTCTCCACTCAATGCTGTCCTGGACTTCCTGCCTAGGGACTGGTACACTTCACAGTGCGCTGTGTTTGCCCAAATCAGTTAACTTAATAGCACAACCACACACAAACCCACCTCACTGAGGATCCCTCATTGGGTCTCTTTTCTTTTGTGATTCTAAATTGTGTAAAGGGACAATGGTGTAGGAGGGTTCTTCTGTATTTTGTGTTGCTTTCATTGGTTGAATAAAGAAATTGACTTTTTGATAGGGCAGCCCTTAGGTGGGCAGAGTAGACAGAACAGAAGGCTGGGGAGAAGGGAAGTGTGCCAGATGCCATGATTCTCCAGCCCGAGATGGATGTAGGTTAGAATCTTTCCGGTAAGCCACCACCTCGTGGTGACACATAGACTATTAGAAATGGGCTAGTTTAAGATGTGAGAGTTAGCCAAGAAAAGGCTAGAGATAATGGGCCAGGCAGTATTTAAATGAATACAGTTTATGTGTAATTATTTTGAGTATAAACTAGCTGCGGCAAGACACAGCTGTCTCCTCCTCCCATTACTACAGGACAATTAAAGCTGACCATCACAGAGCATGGTAGAATAAATTATTCTGATTGCATTTATGCAATGCACATAGTATCTATTAAAGAATATGATGAAGATATTTAATGACTTGTAAAAATTATAGATTGCTTTATAAAATAAAATTATAAAACACTTGGAAAAATATAATTCAATTATTGAAAAAAACAATCAAAACACTGCAATTTCTTGGAAGGATATGCACCAAAATGACATGTGCCTCTGTGGGTTGTGAGCTTGTGGCTGATTTTTATTTCCTTTTGTGTGCTTTATCATGTTTTGGGGATTTTCTATAGTGAAAATATATTACCTTTGTCACTAGGATAAAAAAAATGGTATTTATCCAAGGAAACATGAACAAAAACCCACAAAGGCAAGTTTCAGATTCCCAACCATAATCTATTGTAGGCAGACAAAAGACTTTCTTTTGTTTTATGAATAATTTTTATCTTTCTTTTGCTACTGTTTATTGGTTCAAATCTGGACGGACAGAAAGGAGCTGAATTCTCTTCCATTTTACTGATTCTTCTTTGAACTTCTTTGATCTTCTAGCCCTGCATGCAAGAAGGTTTGGGGAAGGCTGTATAGCAGTTCTTTGAGTGTACTTTAGTGTTCTGGCTCGTTAGGAATCCTCAGCCTTGACTTAATGACATTAATTGATTTGGTACATGATGGCTCATTTCCATGAGTTGCCACCTCTACCTGTGTACATGACTAGAAAGAGTTGTTCAGAAACGGCAGGCTGGGCAGTGAGTTAGCAGTCCCCAGAGATATTCAAAAAAGGTATGTTTGGCTATGTAGCAGGAGGCCAACGGAGACGTCAAAACTCAGGTACTAGCTTGTTATCTTGTGGAATTTGGAACCCTTGCTTAGTTCAAGGACAAAGGAATTGATTGACAGGATTGCTCTTGTAATCTTTAAACAGAAGAGGAAACAGTTCAACTTATTGGGAACTGGACTGGGCATGATGCCCCATGGAAGTTACTAACTCTCAGGGTGGAGAGGTCTCTCCATTCTCTACTTTTCTTTGTAACTATATCTTACATGTGTTTGCTAACCCTGACTCCCTCTACACCAGAAAATCTTTCCTCTGGTAAATAACCAGAGACTGTTCCTAAGTGAGTTGGGGGAGGAGGGAAAAGACAGAGGAATCAGTTCAATCAAGTGCCTGTGGATGGGCACAGAAGACTGGCATGCACTATTACAGCACCTTAATGAAAACTGTATCGATTGGTGAACATGCTCAAAACTTCCTCAAGGCTGTTCTTCAGGGGCAAAATTTCACACCAGGATCTGTTTCTCACCACCTCCTTCACCCCTTCCTTTTCTCTGAACCGGCTTGTCTTAAGGCACTGTTCTCAGAGAACCACATCCTGCCAAGCAAGCTACTTAGGAAAGCATTCTGAGGTCAGCTTTCTGAATTGCTATTTGAAATTTACTGTCTAGAATCCAAATAGCATATCTGAATATTTCAGCTCAATTATTCTGATTAGAGGTGCATGTGCATTTTTATGTTAATCTCAAGTCATTTCTTATAGTGTTTATTCAGTGAATAGAGCCATATAGCTAAGGAACTAAAGACATCTTTGAAAATATAGAAACACTTAACGAATATGGAAAGCAGAGTAAAATTCCTCATCTTTGTGTCGTAGCAGGACCTGAAGTAATGGGTGCTGGTTCATTGTCTAACCTCTGCTGATTCCTGCCTCCTCCATTGGCTGCCTTTGCCAGAAGCAGATAACGTTTCCTTAATAATTTATGCCATGTTTTTCATTTCCATTCACTTCATCACTTAATCAGCAGACCTATAATTCCTCTTCCCCTAATACATCTTCATTTTCGACCCCATTACCTGCACAGTCCGCGAAGGCTCCCTATTCCTGGCATGGCACTCCCAGCCTCAAGGTACTCTCCTGGGTCTCCAGCAATCTGCTCCCTGATAATAGGTGCAGATGGGAGTGGGAGGGATCAGAGCACAGGAGGGAGGCAGCAGATTCTGCTGGTAAGTAAGGGGTCCACGGGGACCAGGGCACTTCGAGAAAGCAGCTTTAATTGTCAGGCACAGAGAAAGAGACCTTTATGGAGACCAGTCTAGGACATTTTCCTCATCCTTCAAAGAGGTTTTAATGAAGGGTACCTGGGTCCTCCAGATCCTCTTGAGAGCTATTCCTGACCAGGCAAAAAGAATAAGCACAGTAACAAGACATCTTTCTTATTGAGTCAAACTTAATGCTCACTGAGCATTTTACATCCACCAATCCTTTCATTCACTCGGGCACCCTTTCATTCATAAGAGGAAATCTATGAGGTATATAATATTATCCTTTTAGTATAGATGAAGACAATTAGCTGCAGGGTCATGTAGAATATAAGGCTTTGTACAGCACTTAGGCATTGAGCCAGGTTGAGAATCATGTTCAAATGTATCACTTACGTGGGCAACTAGTTGCAGTGGATGTTTTCTGAGCTAAAGACACAGTTTTTAGTCACGTAAGAAGCAGGATAACCATGGACAGGTAACTTGGTCAAACATCCCATTTGGTATGTGTCACAGTATCTGTGTAGTGGTGAGGCTTACATGTTGACTTGAGTCGACTACGGTATTTCTAGACAGCTATGTCATCTCTGGGTGTGACTGTGAGGATCTTTCCAAAAAGGTCTGTATTTGATGGAGTGACCCAATCAAAGCAGATGGTTCTTATCAATGTGATCAGGTGTCACCCAACACAATGAGGGTCTGAATAGGGTGGAAAGGTGGGAGAGAGGGCATTGAGCTCTTTCTTGTGTGAACTGAGGCATTTTTTGCTTTCCAGCTTGGATATCTCTGGTTCATGGGATTTGTACTCAGTAAGATTTTCATTATGTCCCTCTTCTCTCCACTGACTCCTAAGACTTGGGAGTTGAATAGAATTCCACCAGCAGTATTATTAGTCCTCTAGACCACAAAGATCAAGTGTTGAGTATCCATTCTTCCTATAGTTTCTCAATCAAGTTCCTGTGAGAAACTTCTTCTTACATCTACAGCTAGTCTGTTGAATTCTGTTTGTTCAAAAACCCTGTCTAGTGCAGTGTCTATTTTGCTTAAACAATGATTCAGACACTACAGGCATTCTGTAAGTGTTTGTTAAACTGTTTTTGATGCAATATTGTCTTATAAGGAATGCTGTAATTTGGGCTGCACATGCTATAGTTTGGGTGCAGGTTATCCCTTCTAAAACTCAAGTTGAGACTGGTCTTTCAACATTATTGTGCTGTGAAGTAGAAGTAGTGACACCTTTAAGATGACATGGGAACCCCTTAAAGAACTAATGGCAGTTTTTAAAATTGATTTTTATTGAGGTCTACATTTTTCTCTGCTCTCCTCCCTACTTCTCCCCTCCCCCTTTCAACCTTCCC
>JAQHUG010000017.1:1855249-1867128 GCA_028555095.1 Dicrostonyx torquatus | reverse complement strand
TCTTTAGAGCATGTTTCTTATTTTGCAGAGTTGATTGTTACAAAATCAAGGTTCCTTTATCAACTTCCCCTGATTTTCTTTATTGCTAGAGGATGTGACCGTCCACATAAAGTCCTTATTAGAAACTAAGCAAAATACCATTTCCATGCTCTTAGACTTGTAGTAGTTTCATCTAAGTTAGTTTTTTTCTTTATTAGGTTCTAATTTAAAGTATTTTGTTATGCCAACAGAAGAGAAAGACAGCAGGAATCAAATCATAATGGTAGGAATTGGGGCATTCGATCTGCTGATCATCAAAGGCTTGACAAGATGCACAACTCCTAGGTTTGGATTTTTGTACTGGGCTTATTGGGCTCAAGAATCAGATTCCAAGGCTTCCATTATCCACAGTCCCAAACTCTGGGGTGATACTGAATTCCTGGGTGTTGCTATATGTTGTAGTTACTTTTCTATCACTTTGATGAGACTCTATGAAAAAGACTGCTTTAGAAGAAAGTGCTGGATTTGGGCTTATGGTTTCAGAAGATTGGGTCAATGATGACAGAGCAAAGGTATAGTCATAGGAACAGCTGAGAGCTCACATCTTGACCTCCCCAAAAGGAGGCAGGCAGGCATATTGGGAATGATGTGACTCTTTTAAAAATTCAAAGCCCATTCCTCAGAGATACACCTTCTCCATCATGGCTGCACATCCTAACCTTTCTCAAACAGTTCCACCAGAGTATTCAAACACATGAGTCTTTGGGGTCCATCCTTATTTAAACAACTACACTAGTGTTTAGGAGTGATAGGATAAGCATTATCTGGAGAGTTGGAAAGTAGAACATAGGGATCTAAACTCAAACTTACCCATTCTTATACTGATTCTACAAGTTTTATTCTATAGGCATTGAATAATGAGAAGTTACTCTTCAGGGTATTTAGACTGGCAAACCAAGCCTCATGGCTTAGCATTCCATAGGAGGGAGACAGCTCATCAACTAGGAAGCAGGTAAGGCATTTCAGATGCTAGTAAGTAATTTTCAGACCAATAAGTGACGTGAGAAATTGGAAAGGGGGGAATACTACCTTTGGTATGCGATCGGGAGGCTTTCTGAGGAGGCGACAGGAGCTATCTATCTTTGAGTACCTATCATGTGTCTTGGCCAATGAGAGATGTTTCTTTACTGGCAGCAAGGACTGGCAGCTGTTTTCTTTACTCTAGGAAACATGCATTTCTGGAATACTCCTGACATTTTTCTAGTTAACATACTAAGCTTTGTCTCCATAACAATCCTGTGGTCCACAGTACATAATTACATCTACCAACATTACCAGTGAGGTAACAGTGCTCCCCTCATAGATAATTATAGAAATTTCCTGACAGGATAGATTTTAATGCTCAGTCAGGCATGCACAGAAGGTACTCAGCAAGTGATCTCCGTTGCATTATTGAGAAATGAAATTTCTTTCTTTTTAATGGGGGTATGGTTTTCTCAGGCTTGAGCTTAGCATTTTATATTGGGTCAAATACAATTATTTATCTATAATAAATGAATTGGAAACATACATACGTTTAAGTAAATTTTTGAAAACAATAACATGTTCACAGTTTGGGCTATGGCAACCTGGATTCTAATTCAGGGCCTGTTGTTTTTAATGTGAGATCTTTCAGAAATAAGTTTTCATATTTAGTTCTGAATTTCATCTGTCTCACTGGGCAGGAGAAGGTGTCTCGACTAATCTATAGTGGTCCTTCTAACTGAAGAATTTTTAAATTATTCAATTTAGAAGTGGTAAAACCTGAACTCATTTCCTGACTTGTCAGTAATTAGAGACCATAGCAGCTATCCTTCTGATACTATCTTGTTATCCATGTGGGTTTGTTTATGGTTAGACTCTGCTTAACATTTTAAATTTTTAGAAACAAGAGAATATTTTCCTTTTTTTCTTTCCTTGTTTTATGTAACTGGTTCTCAATTAGGGGCAGTTCAGCTGCATCATGTGGCCCCAGCCTGCTCTGGGACATTTGAAAAGGTTTGTAGACATTTTCAATTATAAGAACTAGCAGGATAAGCTACTTGTCTCTATGGGCAGAATCCAGTTATGTTGCTAAACAACTCAATATACAGGAAAGCCCTCTCTCCTATGCACAACTGTTATCTGGTTCAAAATGGCAGCAGTGTTGAGTGGGCAAAGTGCTGTTTTATGTGGGATATTATTTGCAAGGGATTATACTTTCTTTGAATTGCGCTCGAGAGTACCCATTCCTGACATCTGCCCCAGGAGCAGGATGCTCCAAGGTGGGAGTCTGGGCTCAGTGATTAAACAGACGCATAAGAGTCCCCTGGTGTTGCAGAGGATTCACAGGCACAAGAAAGGAAACTATTACAGTGCATCAGGCTCCTGTACAGAGCAAACACATTACCTACCTGTAATGACGGATTTCTGTGCAGATAAGAGCTGCAGTCTCTACAGGGGGATGTTTTAGCTGGGGGCATGTGGATTTTAGCTGCATGAATAATATCAACATTAATGGGAATCATTACCTTGCCCTGCTTGGAAATTTATCCCTGAAAGATAGCAATATCCCACAGACAGAGGCCATTGAAAATCTGTTCTACTGGCAGCCTGCATGCAGAAGTCTTCAGTGAGGAGCCGTGCTGGCTGCCAGCTCATAAAGGACTGTGGGCTGACTGGTCTGTTTGGGGACAGGAGAAGTCACATAGGGCAATGCTATCCAATGACCATTGTGAACTTAGGATGGCATTGGAATAGGTCAGTGGTCTCTAGTGCACTTCTCTTTCCACTTTGAGAACTTTTCTGTTCATTTCATGGTTATTGCTCTGGATCTTGTCACTTGCCTAGAGCCACAACTCCTCTGATGTCCTGAAGAAAGTGAGCTAATGAACTGACTTTTTCTAATGTGTCTCAGACTTGGGTATTAGTTTGTTCAGGGTAATTTATGATCTATCTATCTGTTTATGGTCTATCTATCTGTCTGTCTGCCTGCCTATCTATCTATCTATCTATCTATCTATCTATCTATCTCTATCTATCCATCCATCACCCACCCATCCATTCTTCTCTCTCTCTCTATGCATCTATCACTCACCTAACCACCTATCTATCTATCTATCTATCTATCTATCTATCTATCTACCTACCTATCTATCTATAGATATATAATCAGTGAACAACCTCATGAAATGAGCTTGTGGTACACAGGAAGGCACTGATGCATGTATGTATCTAGGGTCTGTAATGATACTCCCAAGGACACAGTCTGGCTCTGCAGAAATCACTCAGAGCTTCTTTGTCTGCCGTGAGGCTTTTCCTCACTTCACAATATGTAAAAAAAAAAATATCAAGAAGTGTGTGCACTCTGTCAGCAGTGGAATTTGGAAGATGTGGGAGTCAGGGTCTGGATTCCTCAGAGCTTTGGCCCCAGAAGCCCTCTTCTGGGATCATTCTGCTTCTTTGAGCAATGTCTCTCTCAAAATTTCTCACATTGCAGCATGCATAGAAAGTGATAGCGTTTGTTTAGAATCCAGGGTAACCTAAGGATATTCTTGTATGTTGAATGATATGTCCAGGCTCCCTGAGGATTCAACGAATCAGTAATTGGACACCGTCTGCCTTAAAAAGCAGGTCCAGAGAGCATACCATATAAACCATTGTCCGTGGGTGACCTTGACAGAACTTGACATTTTTAAGTCTTTGACACTAAATGAATAAGAAGATTTCAGTCGTGTGGCTTACTGGCACCAGACCAGACTCAACAGGATTTAGTTTATTCTTTTATTTACCAAGTAAATAATTCTGGTGTTCCCACTAAGTGGCAGGCACTTTTCTAGCTCTTGGGCAAATGAGTTAAATCCCTCTTGTTTTTGAGGAGTTTGTGTTCCAGTGGGAGACAATGGGAAAGAGTAAACACAAAATAAATGAGAGAAATTTATAGTCAGTGGACTTCAGAAAGTAATACAGGATTAAGGAGAGCTAATGTGCTGAGTGTGTGTGTGTGTGTGTGTGTGTGTGTGTGTGTGTGTGTGTGTGTGTAGTGGTCAGGGACTCCTTTCTGAGAAAATGGCCCTTTAACTAAGTGAGACACAGGGCATAACCTAGGTAAATATCTTGATCACCATGGTCAAGGACAAGAGACCTGTGATGCCCTCCTCCAATTCAGAGAGGCAGTTCATTTTACCACCTTCCTTATCGAGTCCATGGGAGCAGACACTCCTTTCAGTTCCTCACCAGCAGATCTCTGGTGATGTTAGAACTGAAGTTCAGAAGGAGTTCCTAGATTTTCCCGGGGTTGAACTCTGTGGCAGGTCCTGAGCAGGAGACTGTAGAGAAAGACTTTCAACACAGCAGCATCAATGTCAAATCCCATAGAAATTCTCAGGAAGACTCATGGGGAAAGTTACTAGCCCCACAGTATGGACTCAGATGATAGAAACCCAAGCTAAGCATACGTGTTTACTCTCATGACATTCCATGAAATTTTATTTCCAAATGAAACCCAACACACTCTTCATTTCATCTAACTCGTCCTTGCATCTGCGTCTTTACTGTGACATGCCAGTTGCCCTAATCAGGTTGATCACTGTAATACAGCACCCGAACCGAGATGCTTTACAACAGAACCTTGCCATTTGCAATCCTGTAATATGGAAAGTCCAAGTTCAAAGTTCTAGCTAATTTGGTGGGTGGTGAGGGCATTCTTACATTCTTATTTGTAGAAAGAAAAGGGAGGACAGTCGTCTGTGATCTCCTTTTCAAGGGCACTAATCCCACAGTGGAGACTCACGGCTCCTGATGGGATTGTCTTCCAAGGGCCCAGTTCTGATTGCTTGCAAGGCGAGTGTTATGTTTTCACACGCTGACTTTGGGCCACACCAGCCTTTAGACCACAGCAACATCATTAATGGAATTTGAAAGCACATTTAAAGGACAATTAGCAATCACTTGATTTTTCTTCTTTGGGCTGTTTTAGGGGAATTGCAACATGAATTCCTGAAAATGCTAAATATGTCAAAGAGTGTGGGAAGACGTTCACGCGGAACTGGAAATAAGCCCTCCCCCTCCCTTCACATATTTTGCGGACTTTGATAAGGCTTCAGAAACTGCCTTTATGCTTCTCTGTACAGAGCCTCAGCCTCCACCTTCAGCCTTCTGAATGTGACCGATCTTTAAGTGTGTCCTGCTTGACGGCCAGCAGAAAAGGACACTTACAGAAGAGATTTGTGTCTCTGTCGCTCTTCAGGTTATTTTCTTTCTTAATGACTAAGTCACTCCTTGAAAATAAAACAAATCATTTGGGGAGGCACAGGCAGACTTTCAGACCCCTGGGTACTGATTTTGTGACTGGAGAAAAAATGTCTGGCTGTTCTGGTGTTCTGTCCAGCCCAATTCATCTACTTTGCATTTCCTCTTGGCTATTTAAGTTGCTTAAAAATCAGGATAACTTATTAAACCAAGATCCGTACCCGGTTCAAAACTCTCCTTCATCACTCACTAGCTGTGTGACCTCGGGCAAGTGATTTAACCTCTCTGAACTTTAGTTCTCTTATCAGAAGTTAGTGTGAGATTTTCTGAAACATTGTTTATAAAGTGGCTAGCAGAGTGCCTAGTTCATAATTTATACTCAATCAGTGGATGACACGGAGACTATTGAGAATAAATTTATGTCCTGTTCTACTAAATACATTGTGCTCACACTCCTTTCTGCTAGAGATATAGAATAACAGCGTCAGGATGAGAGAAGTCAGAGCCTTCCGGGGCAGAGACAGTGTTTAATTAATTTGCCTGCCTGAGGTTAGTAGAGCTCTGGGCAGAGAACATTTAATGATAAACGATAGGAGTCAAACTCAAGGACACAGTCTGAGATTGATGGAGGAACAAACCTAGAGAGTTAAACAGCTGTGTAATGGACTACAGACCAATTCCCCAGAGTCACAGGGTCCAGGCAAAGGCGCAGGTGCCTTTTGGGAAAACTCCAAAACTGGAGTCTGGGAGAAAGGAAGCTGAAGACTTCCGAAGCCTCTCACTATCCCTGAAGAGAGATGACCCAGAACCAGGGCACACTCCTGGACAAGCCACCTCAGGACAGAAAGCATGTCTCTGCTGTAGTGCTCTCTGCCCCGGGTATAATAGACAGGTGTGTGCGTGCGTGCTGCTTGGGAGAGAACAATTATACCATGGAGCAGCAAGCGCTCTGGCTTTCGAGTCAGCTGTTCATAGGGGTCTCCAGTACCTGGGGACTTTGCCGTCTACGGGAAGAAATTACAGCCCTTCTGTTAGAAAGAGAAGCCCCTGGTCCTGTGGGCAACCGGGGGATGGAAACTTGTCTCTCACTGAGTTAGCAGGAGCCAAGTGCAGCTAGCTCACCTCTCAGGCGAAGGAACCCCGAAGTTCATTTCAGACAGTCCTTCCAGTTTCGCGTAAAGCTCCAGCTGTCACACTTACCACACGGGAATGACCACAGCTGTGCGTTGCTTTGCTACTTCATGTTTCTTCTTCGGTTCTTCTGTTCATTCGGTTTTCATCTTATGTGTGTGCATGCCCGTGTCCCCACACATACTTGTGTGCATGCACACATGTGTGCACGAGCTCTTGCACATCTGTACACTGGTTGTGAAGGCAGAGGTCTGTGTCAGGTGTTTTCACTCTCTGCCTCATTTTTTGAGACAGGGTCTCTTGCTGAAGCTGGAACTCACCCATTCAGCTAAACTCACCGGGTAGCAGCTCCAGGGATCCTCCTGTCTCCATTCATCCTGTATCCCCATTGCTAGGCTTACAGACATACGCCAGATTTTATGTGGGTTCTGGGGATCTGAACTCAGGTCCTCATACTTATGTGACAAGAACTTTCTCTGAAAAAAAAATTAAGCCTATGATTTTAGGTTCCTATTGTATTTCAGTCATTTAACATAAAATTCTTCCAGGGACCATGAGAGATGGTCTTCATTAAATCCAACATTCAGATGAAGAAGCAAGTTGTACAGAGTTGAAGTGTTTAATGTCTGCAGAGCAAGCATGTGGTGAAGATGGACCTAAACCAAAGTCTCTGCTCCCAGGGCCCATTGGTTTATAAGATTTTCCCTAGAGGTAGGGGAGAGCTATATTTTTCCCAACTTTTCTGCCAAGGAAATCAACAGCATGCAGTGCACCCCCCCCACTTCTCTGAGGCTGGGAGTAGACAGCTCCCTGACATACTGCGTTGCCTGCTCCAGGAGTGCTAGTGAGCTAAAATGCCCAAAGAGGAAGTCATTATGTCCCTTCTGCCTGCATACCACACAGACTAGCAGGAGCACGGATCAGAAAGTTATGAATATCAGCCAAAATTATTCACTCGTACCTGCAGGCCTAATCATTCACTATCAGCCTATTTGATTCAGTTGGCCTGCCAAATTAGCCTGAGCATGCGACCTGCCACCATGCTTCCTCAATCATTAATGAGAAAAAATAGAAAAAAATTGGATATCTCATAAGCATGCCATAAAAAGTGAGCATCACCATTTTAAACGGAGCCAAAACGCTGTCACAAAGAATGTCCGTTGTTTCAACCCTATCCTTACGGAACTTCGAACTCTATCTTTAACTGGGCATTTATCATGTCTTACAGTATTGGGCACCCTACCTGAAATCTTCAAGTTGCTGCAAAGACTCAGTGCATTATGAAAATGGCATGTCACTTAAATGAGAACCTTTAGCTGAGGGTGACATGAGACAGAAAGGCCAGGAACCAGAAGCCACATTTGGGCTTAAGAGAGTATCACATGCCAGCAAAACTCTTCTCCATTCTAACTAATTATTGTGACACTCAGGGGAAGGAGGAGAGAAAAGACATAGGCAGAGAGGTAGAAGGATGGGGAAGGAGGGAGGGAGGGAGGGAGGGAGACTCATCAATATTTCTAAGACAGTTTGAGCATACGAAGGAAGAGATAAGGAACTCCTGGTCTCATGGTCAGCCATGTATTGATTGCACAAGCTGCTCGTTAATGAGGCAACTGCAAGAAGGCCAGGACCAAGCCTTTCTATCTCCACATATGCTGACATGCAGAAAATGGGAAGCTGTTTGCACAAAGAGCCACATGTGAACCTGGGGATAGAAGATAAACCCCTTTGGAACGTCTGACTTACTTCCTGGGACCATAGATTGTTTCTGTTGGGAATCAATTGCAAAGTCTATGCATATCACAAACAAAGAATAGGTGGAGTTCAAAACAATCTTGGGAACACATCGTCATAACTGAGTACTTTTCCTAGAGAAGAAATATTTTTATTAGTCTTTCTGACTTGTATTCTCACCCTGGACAAGGGGTTTCCTTAAAATAGGCAGGACCATTGTCCTAGAAATTAGGAAGGAGACACATCCCTATCGCTAAATTGCCACTGTTATTACTGGAGCTGTCATAGCCTGATATACAATGAATTCTCTAGGATCTAAAGAGTTGACCTCAATTGTAGACACAAAGCACATATGTTAACAAATCTTCCCCTCTCCTGGAAGTGTTTCTGTGTGTGACTCTCAGGGCAGTGCGGTGGAAAATCACCATCCACCACCAGCTGATGGTGTCCCTCAGACTCCTGGGTGTAGCTGGCTTTCAGGAATGAGGTCTCTAAGAACAAGATGCCGTGGCTCAAATACAACTTGTACTTCAGGTCTATAAATTATATTTTAAATACCCATTTCTAATCAATGTCTAATATCAGAAAACACAGTGTTATAGACACTATTCAAATAGTTTTGCATTCTTAAACTAATAAAGCTCTTAGAGGAAGAAACTTTATTTTATAATCTGGACGTTGAGCAGACACTCGCTGTCTTCCCATCCTTGCCTTGGCTTAGAACCTCTGCTGCCAATATTTTGCTATGTAGCTCTTGCTTCTGAACCTCACAGGGGCCATCATTTCCCCAAGAGCACTGTAGGGACTTGATGACTGCATCAGGCCCTTTTGTGGTTTCAGGGGAAAGCAGACTTCAAACTATTCTAAATAAAATGCCTTTCTACTCGTGTAACTGAAATTCTCACATGCAGAACTGAGCTCAGTTTCAGACTTTCCTGTGGCCTGGTGTCCATCAGGCACAATCAGGAAGTTATTTCCGGGTCCTAGACCCACCTCTCCTTGTATTGGCTCCATTTTCAGGATGCTGTTCATAGAATGGCAGAAAACATCCTGTAGTCTACCAGCTTAGCAGTGCAAATAGAATGTTCTGGAATTTAAATTTGTCTATTAGTTCCTTTTATGTACTACTTCAACCATAATAGTGAAAGAAAATGGCTACTCAGAGGCCTGCGGTTGTATTGTACCCTGTGAGTTCATTAGTCCCTTTAAGATCAACTGTCTTCATTAGCTGTTGATGAAAGTAAGTCTTCCAGGAGAGGATGGTGGAAAGGAAAAGTCCTTTACCGGCAGTTCATATTAGTACTGATATCACTTCATATGTGTATAATTTAACATATGAAAAGTCTAGCTCTATAACTGGAGCTTTAGCAGAACAGAGTGATCATAAGGACGTTGGTGTTTTCTGAATCTTGAAGCTCTTCTAGCTGACTGTCCTAGGAGATTGAGCTGTTTCTTTTTGAGACAGTCTTTTCTTATGGAGCCTAGGCAAGCCCTCCAGTTCTGGGATTTCAAGATTACAACATAAATCCAGCTAATCGACGTATTGAAAATAAGACCTCAGATTCTGGTGCCCATTCTTATAGAAGGCACAGACAGACATTATTTTCAGTTAAGATTATAGGAAGGTTGGCAGATGGAAGTAAAGTTTGGAGTTTTCTCTGGTTGATAGAAAATTTTTGGCTAAGTCTAGAAGAGGGGTGTTGGTAAATAAACTGAAGGGGTGAGGCATTGATTCTTGCTGTTACATTCTCCTTGGTATTCTCCTTTTCAGAGGCTATGACTAATGTTTCCTGCCTGACTATGACAGAGTGGACAACTGCTTTGGATGGAGTTTAAATGTTAAGGATGTTAGGATCGATGACCAAATCAGAGGATAATGAAAGCTAAGGAGTCAGTAACCAAGGGTAAGAGATGTAGGGATCCAGTGAGAAAGCAAGGATGCTAAGTAGAGGCGGGAGAAAAACTGAATATGACTCTATGTGGCTTTAGGAGTAAACTGTGTAGATTTCATATTTAGAGTATGAAATCTATGTAGAGTTCATATTTTTCAGTACTTCCTATAAACTAGATTGAGATGCAATAAATTACAGGAGGCAAACCCACAAGCAAAGAAGTACCAATGAGAAAACCAATGTGAATAATTGGCCAAGATAATGTTAACTACCAATAGAATCAGACTAGAATACTGATAAATCTATTCTGGAAGCATATGAAGTTTAGATGCCTCCCCAGTGAGCACAGAATGAGAAGAAACAGAGTTAGCTTTAGGGTAGACTAGGTATTTTTAATGTTGTAGTTCCTTTCCCCAGTTCCTGCCTCTATTTCCCCATTTAGCTGTCCCCCTTCCCCTTTCTATCTGTTTCCTCTTCTACTTTCATGTTTCATGTGTTGTATCACCTTCACTCACTACTCTTAAGGTCTCTCTTAGTCTCATCCTTTCTGGGCCTTTCCTAATATTTATCCCCACATACACAATTTAACGATTAGAAGTTAGGATCTGCAGGATGCAGAGCATACAATATTTGTCTTTTTGAGCCTGGATTACTTTGCCTGATATTATGTTCTCCACTTCCCTCTGTTGTCCTGCAAACTTTCAAATTTTATTTTTCTTATGGCTGAATAAAATTCAATTGTTTATATATATCAGAAATTCATTGCCTCTTATTTGTTGCTGGGCATTTGGGCTGACTCTATGCCTGGCCATTATGAGCAGAGTTGCTCTAAATATGCATGAGTTAGCACCCCTCTGTGGTAGGATGTAGAGTCCATTAGTTATATGCCTAGGAGTGGTGCAGCTGAGTCATGTTTTCTGACTTTGGACTACGATAGTTGGTGATATTTTTTTCCACAAGAAGGACACACAAGGTTCAGAGGACTCAAAGTCAGGAGCCAGTGTCCCTCTGCTACTAAGAGGAGGCTGTGGACTTGGTTTTCCTCAGTGGCAAGGCACTGCTTCAGCACCTCTTCCATAGACAAGCTGCAACTCCTATTGTGTACATCCTTTTGATGCTCTTGCTCATTTACCCCATATAGTTTTATCTCTAAGGCATCCTCAACATAGTTTAAATCTCTTGTGTTGGTTTTGTTTCAAAATTTGGACTGTGTATTGCTGTTACCTTGCCTATATCTTGCCTGTTGGGGCATTTTAATCAATCAGTAAAATGCAAACCAGCCTCTCTGTGCTTTGGGCTGGGGCCCTCCTGCTTTCTCAGGACCAAGAAGAGTCTCACCCCTGTCCCCACACTTTCCCTTCTGCTCTTTGAGTATTATGTGGTTCTCAGATTTTCCCCTTAGGCTGTTAAGGCTGTGTAATGATATTTGAGACTCCTGAGGTACTCAGTAGATCTTGCCCCTTGATCGACAAAGTAAAAGCTTGAAGCTAAGGGCTTGAGACATTTCCTTTTTCGGTATTTATTATTATTATTAATTAAATATTATTATTTTTATTATTTTGACAGGGTATTAACAGAGACTGTGCTTACATTTCCCGGTTGCTCAGAACAAAATAATCATCCAGAAACTGTTTAGTCAATAGTGTAGGCATATTCCTAGCTAACTCTTATATCTTAAATTAACCCATTTCTATTAATCTGTGTATTGCCACGAGGCTGTGGCTTACGGGTACATTTCTGGCATCCTTCTCCTTTGGCAGGTACATGGCAACTCCCTGACTCCACCTACTCTCTCTTTGTATCTCTGTTCAGATTTCCTGCTTGGCTGTACTCTGCTAAGTGATTGGTCAAAATAGCTTTATTCATCAACCAATA
>JAQHUG010000017.1:1814635-1838248 GCA_028555095.1 Dicrostonyx torquatus | reverse complement strand
ACTCAGGAGATCTTGTCTTTTTCTCCTTCCCATGTAGATTAGATCCATGTAGGTCTCTCTTAGGGTCCTCATTGTGACCTAGATTCTCAGAGATTGTGAATTGTAGGCTGGTTTTCTTTGCTTTATGTTTAAAAACAACTTATGAGTGAGTACATATGATTATTGTCTTTCTGGGTCTGGGTAACCTCACTCAATATGATGTTTTCTAGCTCAACCAAAGAAGGGATAAAGAAAATGTAGTACATTTACACAATGAAGTATTTACTACACAGCAGAAAAAGAATAATGGCATCTTGAAATTTGCAGGCAAATGGATGGAGCTAAAGAACACTATTAATAATTAGGATAGATAACAGAGTAGAGTGGGTCTTCAACAGACCCTATCCATTTTCCTTGGAATTTGGAAGGAGGGAATTGTATATATGTATATACAGTTATATACACTATATATATGTGTATATAATGAGGAGACAGAGACATCTTCCTAGGCCATTGTTCCAAATAAGAAATGTTCCTATATACTATTACAGCTGTCTGCAAGCATCCCTATATCCCACCTCCCACAGTCCCTGAAGTCTTTACAAACTCATTAAAATATTTGATTCACTTTCTTTATTGTAAATAACAAATGATAGACAGATTATTGCCTCATAGGAAGTCCCTCTACTTTGTCACTTTATTAAAATTTAGATAAATAAGTGGATCATCACTGCTTTATTTTTTTCTCGATATAATTAATTCTAATCTTTCACATTTTCATTTTCTTCATGTTTAATTCTACCATTTTAAAGACAGAATCAGAAGCATTTTTTTGAAAATTAGTGGGATAATTGTGCTGCTCTTGCTACTCTTAAAAGATTGTTGTATTTATTTATTTATTTGTGCAAAAGTACCGTGACCCTATCTTAGACACTAAATGATTTAGGAGTGAGACCTTCAAAATCTGATTGAGGGGATTGCATTTTAAAATTGTTTTTATCTTGGCTTATATTCTGTCTGATGTGTCCTATCTCCCTAACACAGAGCTTTACTCTTAGAGAATATTAAGCAAGGGTTTTTAGTTAATTAGCTAATACTATGGATAGCTTCATTTTTATATTTCCAACTTATTGTTTCTGGCATTGAAGGGTATCATAAGGAACATTCAGTTTTACCATGAATAATCAAAGTATGGAAATGACCTGGAAAGTACCTCAGTAATTGCTTCTTTGCATACAGAACTTTTCTCTACTATAGAGGGGGAGGTGATTTCAGGGCACTTCAAGGCCCCTAAGTTGAAGGAAAGGATCACGATTCCCCAGCTGGAAAGTCATAATCTGCTTGGTCCAAAAATTTTAAGTGCCTTTTATACTCATAAACCCTCCTATTTATAAAAGGTCTACCATTCCCTGGTGGTGAGGGATTCATAGAGACATTGCATATAGTAATTATAATAAAAATAGAACTCCAAATTTGCATAGCAGATTATAATTTACAAAGTATTTTTGCATACTCATTATCTCATGTAACTCTCTCTACAACCATTGAAGAAAGTGTTTCTGGCAGAGACTGTTGCAAGTTCACCGAGCTCTATTTTCTTTCCTTGCTGAGTAAACACAGCTCTTTTCCAGGCTTCACTGGACTGCAGTGTCTATGGAAGGGGCAGAAGTAATACATGTTATTTTTCAGCTTACCTCTTAAAGGGTCTTATCTCTGTCTATGCTTTAATTACCCCCACTAACCAATCAGTTTAGAAGTCCTGAGAGAGGACTTTAATAAGCAAAGGTAGATGTTAAAAAAACAAACAAACAAAATACTATGGATAGTTGAATAAATGCTACCTGCTTCCCATTTTTGTCTGCAGATGATCCTAGACATACATTGAGCTTATATACAGATAAATCATTAATTAATTTAAAGTGTTTTCAGTTGAATATGCGTTAAGTACAGCTGATAACTGATCACCAAAACATATAACTGGGTAAAATAACTCATGACAGAGTAAAAGCAAAACAAAATGTTGTCTTCATTTATCATTACAGAGATGACTAGAAGCTAAGGAAGCCTGCGATTACCAGCGTCCTTATCTCCAGAGAATGTTACACACTAGTTCTGCAAGGTTCAAAACACACATTTTCAAATGAGTTTTGGGTTAGGGATGTCACTCAGGTCATAAACTGCTTACCACACAGGCACAATGGCCTGAGTTGCCCCTGCAGAACCCACACATGAGAAAGCCGAGTGTGGTGGCCTGCACTAGTTATCCCAGTAATCCCAGTGCTTGGAACATACAGAAGTGTGCTTCTTGTGTTGTTTGATAGCTAGCGTTGCCTGATTCATGAGCTTTAGCCTAGTGAGAGAAAGTGTCTCAGGAAACACAGTAAGAGCACCTGAGGACCAGCCCCCAAGGTTGACCTTTGTCCTCTGTGCCTTTGTTGTGCACCCAACCACACACACTAAGTTCACTTGTAAATGCATGCGCACCCATGTATATATGAATATACAGATATACACGTATGTACCCTAACAGATGCAGTTGTCGCTGAATGCGCATTGACTTTTTAAAATTTCATCAATTACAGACAAAGTTTTTTAAACTATCGGTAAAGCTTTTTTTTTCTCCCCCCCCCCCCTTTGGTTTTTCGAAACAGATTTTCTCTCTGAAACCGTGGCTTCTGGCTGTCCTGGAACTTGCTTTGTAGACCAGGCTGGCCTCAGACTCAGAGGTCTGCATGCCTTTGCCTCCCAGGTGCTGAGATTATAGTCAAAAGCCATCACTACTCAGCTAGTAGAGGTTTTAATTGGGACTCAATCATTCTTTTTATTTACATAATTTTAAAGACTGCTTTTACAGTAAAGTTGACCATGTAAAGAATTTTAACTCATTTCCTGTAAAGCCTAAAATATCCGCTCTCTGGACCTTTGCCCATAAGTAGACTCACAAGCTACAAGGGCCTTTCTTTCTCGAGTCTCTGCGTGGAAGGCTGTAAACTCATCACTTACAATGAGTGAACAAGGATTGCCCTTCTGTGCCAGTAAACTTGTGAGGTCGCCTTGCGTTTCTCAGTTGTTTTCCTACTTTCAACATCACAATTTTCTCATCTTGAATTTGCCAGTAGGGTAACTATGCTCATACAAGCTGTTATTACAGAAGTTCACAGAATCAGAAAGTAGTCATGATAGACTGTTCAGAAGCTGTGCCTCCCAGGGGCTTTTCAGCAATTCTCATGTCATCACTGAAGGTATCATATGGCAAACACATTACATGTTCCTGATAATCAAATGCACTGTCTAACGTCTGCAATCTAGTAGCCATTTCTGGTAGGAAAGACATGCCTTTCAAATGTCAACAGGGATCTAAGGAAACCTTATTAGAAGGTGTGACGGCATCCTTACCTTGTATACTGACAGAATTAGGGCTCGCCGAAGTTTATTAATCACAGTTTCCAAAACTTGTGAGTCAAATCATCATAATTAAGTGATATAAGGCATTTAAAAATTAAAACAAGGTCTTCAAATTCTTTTCAGTGCTTGTCTTTCAGATGATGCTAACAGGAAAATAAAATGAAACAAACAAGTTCACAGGGGCTTGTGAGAGAGTTGGTGCTATTACAGAGAGAACCCCCTTAGACCATGAAGGCCCCTGTTGGAAAGTCACAGGCCCCTCTCTGATGGTTTTTGTCACCTTTGAGGAGAGAATTCCTAGGATTTTAGGTTTAGCGAACACCTCTGTGATTTAATAGATGTGGTGGCACCTATAAATGGGTGCTTTGTATTAGACAGAGTCAAGTAAAATTATAATCCTAATTGTTGTGTAACTCTTTGTGTAAGTGCATCTTTAGAGCCCTGGTCTCACCTGAAGAAATTTGATATCATCAGGAGCTATGGGGCAAGGAGTAGCTGAGGACAAAGGGTATGCTAGAAGGTTGGAGACATACATTTTCAAGATGCTCACAAGTGTTCAGAATCAAGAACTTAGGAAAGTTACACCACACCTACCAAGATACTGGATAGAAAGGGCAGCGACATAACAGCTCATTCTATACAAACAGATTATGTTAATTATCTTTCTTATTGCTCGTGTTAGCAAAAGCGAGTAAATTCTGGGTCCCCAACTCATCCCAGAGCCATATTTAAAGGACTGTCATCCAATAACCTGCAGCATTTGAGTTAATGTAAGGATGTCACACCTCTCATTCCTCCCATTGCACCCTCAGATTTGCTTACATGTCCCAGTTTTTCTTTCCGTTTTTTAAAAATAATTCAGGATTCTGTGTAACAATTTATGGACACATTTCTGTGGGTTCTACTTTGCTTTCCTCACCCCCTTTCTTTTAGACTACTATCAAAATACTTCCTTAGTTGGGCAGGTAGGTAGAGTCTGAATTGAGATAAAGAGGCTAAATGTACTTGTTCAGTAATGACTTTCTCCTGATTATGTTAGAAAGCAATAATGGAAGGTAATATTTGGGGGCTAAGTACAAAAAAAATCATAAATTTGTGAATGGAGGTTTCTCTGCCATGCCCTGTTCTGTAGGTGCTTCTAAATAATCACTCAGAGGCTTAACGGCAATTACAGCATGCTCAGGCCTATTACTAACTAGCTCTTAAATTTCAACTAACCCATTTCTATTAATCTAAACGTTGACACGTGGCCTGTGACTTTCTGATTCTCTGACATTTTGCCCCTTGGGTAGCTGGCTCATGTCTCCCAACTCTGCCCTCCTTTTCCTGTATTCAACTTGGCTTTCCTGCCCAGTTATATTCTTCCTTTATATAGGCCAACACAGCTTTCTTTATCAACCATTGAAAGCAACACGTATTCACAGCACACAGAAGAATTATCATACAGCATACATTTTTCAGTCTGAAGTGAACTACCAGTTGACTAAATATTAAACAGAGACCATTTAATAAATCTAATCTTTACTTTCTGGCTGTTGGGCTTTGCAGAGTTGATTGAAAGTTTCATCTGGGGTTCTTGATAGCAGTTATAAAACACCTGGTACATTTTATTCTTATAAAATAAGGCAGTCTGTGGTGTCTTATCAGATGATTCTATGCCCCCATCACATATTCCTGACACCTAAAGCCCTCCTCTTTTCGTCCTGGCGTAGAGACTTATTCTAGCCAAATGAACTCACTGCTGAAGAACATTTACTCAAGGCAGACATTAAACAAAGTGACTGAGAATGAACAGTGGAAAAACAGCCTCTCCCAGGTTCACTGGGAGAACATGGTAGTGATGTGAGAGGAGCTTTGGGCTTGATGATCACATATGTATACATGAGGAAGACCTGCTCTTCTTGGATGTAATCCAGTTCAATTAATTGGTGATTACAGTAACTGAGAGATTATGAAAAACTCAAAGCAAATGATATGACACATAACAAAAGCTTCTTTCTATAGCCCTTAAAGAAAATAGACTTGAATTAGAAACTGTATTTCCTTAAACTGCAAATAAACGTGTGTGTGTGTGTGTGTGTGTGTGTGTGTGTGTGTGTTCCTCTACCACTCTCTACTTTTTGAGGCAGAGTATCTCGGTGAACTTGGGGCTCACCATTTTGGCTGTACTACATGTATGTTCTCTGAGCTCCTGGAATCCACCATGTCCCTCCCCATTGCTGGGGTTACACACTCATGCACACAACTTTTTACTTGGGTGTGCAGGACATCTGAGTTCAGGTCCTCATATCAGGACAGCAAGTGCTTTGCCCACTAAGCCATCCCTCAGCTTATATTATTTAGATAAAAAAAAATTGGCTGTCAGGTGTTGCATCCAGCTCAACCCATTACATACTCACTTCTCTGTTGAATTATTCTGTAAGACATTTAGTAGTCACTTTGAAGTGCAAAAATGCATTTCAGTGTCAGAAGCACACTGCTTGGGACTCTAGTGTGACGTGAGCTTGAAACCTTCCTTATGCACTTCTTGCTGTTCTACACAGAAAGGCCTTCCATTTCTAATCTGTAGCGGGCATTATGTGTTTATAGGGACGGTGGGGTTTAGGAGAAGAATTGTTGCAATGATTTGTGGGGAAAGTGTCTCTTTACACACAGAACTCCCACTCAAGCAGGCTATGGAGCTGCCCTAACATGTGCTTATTCATGTTAACAGCTTACAGCCTGATGACCCTATGTTAAATGACTTGTGATTCTAGAAAAAGTATACCTCACACATCATCCATCAGTACCATTGGTTTGGTGAAGGGAACACTTGGAGCGACCTGTCACTGAGGTCTGATGCTGGTGTCTGGGGCTGCAGACACATAACCAAAAAATGGGACTCTTGTTTTTTCCCTTGGCTTCAAATAATATTTGATAGGATTCATGCCTGTCAGTATTAAATATGTGGATGCTGGGTATCCAGAGAACAGATTTTTAAAAATCATGGCAAATACTGCTTGATTTTTTTGAGAAAAAGATGTGATTTCAATGAAGAAATATCTTTCCCCTTTGGTGTGACTCTTGTGGCAGGAGGCCACAAAGCAAAGGCAAAATGCATTTTCCTCACCTGTATGTTCTCCACGTGCAGTGCATGTGTGACTTGCCCAGCCACTGGAGCTAAAATAAAACCTGAACACAGCCAGATATGGAGAAGAAATTATTTTCCTGCTGCAGTTTGCTTTTCTTTTCCAGCCATACCCTCATATTTCCTTAGTGTAAAATCCCCTAGATGGCACTAGAGAATATAACATTTAATTGGTTCTGATAATAGCCTTCTGTAGATGAAGAATAGTAATTTTTACTTTTCTGAAAATAAATATTAATAAGATGAGAATAGGACAAGGATGTAACGTTCAAGGTTAGCATTTGTACGTTCTAAAAGTAAACCAGTTGCAAGGCACAGGATGCCCCTATGAACCAAGAAGTACTGACCAATAAGAAAGGGAGGTCTGATTCCCCAGTAAACTCCAGACTCCCTCTCCCTGATCCTGACTGAGTTATATGTTCCCATTAGGATAAAGGCAAATACTCTAAGAAGTCCACCCCACCCCAAGTCTTTTCTGGATGGGTTACAGTAAGATAAAATGAATTGTGGAGGTTATAACGAAGTTGCTTGAATAATGTGAATGAGAGAAGACCCTTTGCTCCTCCTCTTCAGCAGCCCTGCAATGCCTTCTTGACACTGGTGGGTTTGGCATATGGTCAGGGTCGTTGGGGGATCACTAGGACACAAGATTTCTTCTAGATTCCCTAAGCATTGTGGAGAAGAATGAGCAAAGATTGGACATCACCATCAGGTTCTGGATAGAACTGAGTCTTTGACACCAGTGGAAGCCTGGGCTACCAATTCTATTGTTTGCCAAATGACAGCTTGAGATTACTTCCAAAGTGAACGACAACGAAATCTGCCTGGATAATCTGTGACCAGAAAAGCCTAGTTGAGCATTAGCCACTTCTTCACTACTTGTCTTGCATCTTCTAATCCCATCCTTTATTTGCCATCTTGTCCTTTCTCCCCATGATCAAAAGTGCAGGATTCCCAGTTACATTTAAACCCCAAATAATTAATAAAAACTTTGTTGGTATGAGTATATCCCAGGCAGTTTGCTAGTCTATCCAAAATTGCATGAGACATACTTATTCTGATAGTATTGGCTGTTTATCTTAACTTCAAATTTGACAAAGTGTCCTACATTTTATTTGGCCACCCTGTTCCCATATTCCTCTTCTCTAGTTGCCCTCTCGTTAAAGAATAAATGAATCAAGCGAAATTAAATATCAGGCTCTCTTCACGTGTTTTAACATGTGGAAGTGGCTGGAAGACCCACGCATGACACCTTCTGCTTTTTTTTTTTAAATGTAAAGACACCCTGCTGGCCCAGGAAGAAAGGAGGAGTCTCTTTTGCACGAGACACAAGCACATTTCCAAACCCATTTTCACCTTGCAAACTTCATATTTCATCTTGCTCCAGAGCGGGTTTCCTTTCACGGTTGGCTGTTCCCCGTCTGCATAGATCTGCAGTAAATACTCTACTGCAGTGCTGAAAACGGAGGAAAAACATTACCATCTGCATCTACAGCTTGCAAATTACAGCTTGCAATCACCTGCTATTAAATAAAGACACTTTAACAATATTTTGGGTTTTAAATTAGCAATTTACATCACAAGACTCTGAAAATACTAGTCTTTTAATACTGCAATTTTCTTTCCTTTTAACCAGCCATCAACATGTATTGAAATTTTTTTTAAGAAGCCATACAAAGTAATGTTTATTTAAACAATGGCCACCAATGGTATGAGACACACAGATGGAAATCCAGTGGTTCCTTGCTCAGTGGGAGGCATCATTGGAAGACCTCCCCGGAGCTCCAGCTCCCTAATTTACATCGTGGGGGGAATCTAGACATTGCCCTTCTATTTATTTATTATTTTTAACGGCTTGGCCACACAAGGCTATGTGTCATCTAAGAAAGTGGTCTCAAGCCGGGAATCAGAGGCAAGGCCTTTGTTTGAGGGAGATTGGGAGCAAAAAAAGCTGAAAGGCAGAGTTCGAGTGGGCGTATTTCCTTTTGTCACTTGACATCAGGGCTGAATTGGAGAGGACTGGCACTTGCACAAAGCACACTGGATGCAAAATGAGTAGGGATTTGGAAGTCTGCAAAGAGAGAAAAATTAAGCAGCTCTGAGCCTCGTGGACTCCACATCTATGGACAGAGGGGTATATCTATATCTAAATATAGTGGTTGGTCTGCAAGTTCTTATTATTGGGCCTTTATTACCCCTTTCTCCCGACATCTGAGTTATTGAGTGGGAAAACACCAGGAGCTGGCAAACACTGCACAGAGCTAAGTATTAGCTTTGCAGCGTGGATTGCTGGGTTGTAAATTCCTTCACACAAACACAAAGCACTGAGGAGTGCCTTAGCTGAGTGGGCAGCCTGTCCCTGTGTCCGTCTCACTAGGTCTATAGCTGCATCCCCAGCTCTCCTGGGTCCAGAGACTCCGTCCTTCCTGCTTTTGCTTTAATTCAACAGAAATGGATGCTCCTCTTTGTTGTCATATCTTTATATATATATATATTTATTTATTTATTATGTATACAGTATTCGGTCTGCTTGTATGCCTGCAGGCCAGAAGAGGGCATCATTACAGATGGTTGTGAGCCACCATGTGGTTGCTGGGAATTGAACTCAGGACCTTTGGAAGAGCAGGCAGTGCTCTTAACCACTGAGCCATCTCTCCAGCCCCTGTCATACTTTTTCATGCTTGTTTTTCTTAATTTTTAATCTTCAAGGGTTTTTTGTTTTGGCTTTTTGTTTTGTTGTTGACAAGACATTATATAGCTAGCCCAAGCTCTGTAGTCAATATCTCTGCTGTGGATGACCTTGAATTTCTGGTCTTCCTGCCTCCAAATAACCAGTATTAGGATTTAAGTGTGCATCACTCTATTCTGTTTACGTGATGACCAGAACTGAACCCAAAGCTTCTTGTGCTAGACAAGCACTCTCCCAACAGAGCGACAGCTGCAGCCCTCATTTTGGCTTTGTGATGACCCTGACCCAGGATAACGGCCTAAATCTTAAACTTGTTCCTTTTCATTCTACACTAAATTTTCATTGCTGAGTAGGGCACATAGTCAGTCAGTGACATATGTTATTGATGCTCGTTGTGATCGGAAAGTTTTTAACGCTGTGTCCCAGAATTTTCATTGGAAAAGAAAAGTATCTTTGAGAGAAAACACAGTTTACATTTTAGCTCATTCCCTGAACTTTTGGTGGGTGGTGGATCTGTAGGTCTGGGCAGGTTTTGTTTCTTCTTGGTGTCTGTTCATGATGCCTCTCAACCCCACAGGTTCATTGAGCTGGAATATGCAACTGCCTTGTGACCCACAGTCATTTGCATTTGTGACAATATAGCACCCAGATTGGCTTCCAGGTTTTCCCAGTCTTTTTTCTTAGCCAGTGATACCACTTGTCACCCTGTTTTGTTCTCTCTGGTCCAATCTATTATCAGCCCCTGGGTTGAAGGGTTCAAATTATTTTCAAACTACTCTTCTAAGTGAAACCAGATGCATTATTTTCTGGTTGGGAGGCTTTGCTCAGGTCCTCCTCTTCAGTATATATTTATAGTGACACTTCCTGTTCCAGTCAGAGGCCAATGACAGAGTTTGCTACTGGTGCTGGTTTTTGAAGCAAAGGTTTTACTATAAAACACAGACTTGAGATCTTCCTGCCTCTGTCTCCAGGATATTGGATTATAGATGTGAATTGGGTCTAGTAGGCAATTTTTAGTTCACATTGATTGTGTCAATGTTGTTTTAAAAGTTTAACAACCCAAAAAGGATAGCTTGTCACTAGTGAAAACACTGGGGCCATTTGCACTTGCTGAAATGGCGCCCAACACTCAGAAAATGAATCATTTCATTCCTAAATTGGCATATTTGAGGTTATGAAATGTCCTTGAAATAATCACCACCCTAAATCACCAGCATCTCTGGATGCTGGGCCTTTTATTATTTTCAAAGGCGAATATAGCTGTTTTCTCTGTGCATATCTCTGTCTTGGGGTCTCTGTCATCTCTGTCTCTGTCTCTGTGTCTCTGTCTGTCTGTCTGACTCTCCCTCCCCCCCTCTCAGTGTGTGTGTGTGTGTGTGTGTGTGTGTGTGTGTGTGTGTGTTAGATTTCTTGATATGGAAGAATAAGTATATGTGATTCTCAAATCTCCCACTGCAACAGAACAGGGGTTTGAGTGATGCTGAAGTAAAATTGCTATTTATAAAATGTGGAGTACTGTTATAAAAAAATAGCTAAGAAAATGACACAGTGAAGTCAATCCCAGATTGGTGTCAGGACCAGAAGCAATGTCTAATTTTGGTAGTCTTAGTGCACAACACTTGTCTCTCACTCTGTTGTGAAATCGTTCCTTCTATGTGTAAAACCAGGTTTGTTTTAACATTTCCGTTGGATATTCTTCTTTAAAAATATTTTTCCAAAGTGCTTACTACACCTTCTTTTCTACTGCAAGACAGCTAATTTCCTGTTTCCACAAGAGGTTCTTGAACCATTTTGAGGGAGTGAGCAATCGACTGCAAGAGTAATTTGCTAACCTTTATTAAGTCTTCAAAAACATCTGCAGTTGCTGTGCCTTAGCCTTCGCTCGCTCAGTGCTCCTGACATTTCACAAATCCTCGGGTTACTTCTTCTCATCCATCACATCCATCTTTATGTTCTCAGCTGGAGAGAAGATGCTTTACCTGTTCCCACTACCTCTAAGCCTTCGGCTAATTAAGTAGACATAATTCCATGTAATGGGCTTGGCTTTGAGTTAACATTTTAAAGAGTCTTTCACAAATATCCACCCACTCAGGATTTCCATAATGAACTTGGCATTACGAGTCTGTAGCTGTGCAAAGCATTTAAAAGCCATGGTACATGGGAAGGTACCCAATGCTGCTACCCCCAATCTTTAGTTTTACTAATGTCGTAAACAGCTTTAGTTCATTTATCTCTCTCAAGAGCTGCTAGCAAGAAGCTAAATTGATCAATTCCTTTTACCAAAAAAAGAAAAAGAATACTTTTGGGCCTGGTAATCATCACAGAACCACACACTTTAAAGTTAGAGGGTATTTAAAGAGTCACAAAATTTCAACAGTTCATGTCACGCTTGGATCTCCTACACACCATTTTCACCCAAAGCTTAGGCAGGTTCCTCTTGAATTCTTCCAATCATGGGGTACTCATTACCTCCCAAAGGATTCCACTCCACTTCTATGCAGCCTAAGTGGGAGAAAATTATTTATCATGCTGAGAGGAAATTTTCTTGTTGACTTTTGGCTTGTCTCCCCTGGATAGAGAAAAATACTTGTGCTGTCCTTACTTTTTGAGAGGAAAAGGGTCAATTTGAGGACAGCTATCCCATTTTTCCTCCAGGCTAATTATCCCCAGTGGTATCTGTGTTTATGTGATGTGATTTTGAATCTAGCCGTCTTATTTACCATAGCTTTGGAGGCATTACAGTTAGCTGATAATTATCATTGTAATAAAAGCTGCCACACTGAACATTTACTATGTGCCAGGTGTCTTACAAACATCATATTTAATATCTAAGATTGTGAGTTACATGGTGTCTTTATTATCTCCTAGACAGAATACAAAGGTCTTTGTATTGAATCAATAACGTTGAGTGAATAGCTACATCAAACCCACAGGTCTAGTGGTTGACTGAGCCAGCATGTGAACTGATGTCTACTGATTACAAGTACCTATTCTTCACCCTTCGTTATAATTTCCTTTATGAGATGCGATAGCAACTCACCGACCCATGTAAAATGAGTTGAATGTTTCAGGTCTGGCTTAGACAATTCAGAGCAGAGAAAGGTTGCCACTTAGCTTGTCCTAGACGTGATGCCAAACCAAAGAACTGATAAGGCTGAGACAGCCAGAGAAAGAGGGCAGGGAAACAAAAGGGATGGCATGATGAATAGGGTGGCTCATGAGCCTGGAATAATTGAAAGAGCTGTGTCTGGCAGGTGGGGAGGCTAGTCCTACACGTGTAAGGGCTGGAATGGGAAGCTGGCAAGCAGAAAGCACAGAGGCAGGGGCGCTATTGCAGAAATCCCTAGCGATGGCTCCAATCAGAATCTCAGCTCAGGAAAAGCACATTCTCTGGCAGCGTTTTCAGGAACTGTGCTGTCCCCAGCCTCTGGGGTGAGGACAATGCAGGCTGGGGATGGGAGGAGACAAGGGCCAGCACTCAAAGTCTCTTTGCTCGTCACTGTGCTGGGATGCTTGCCATCTTGCTTTTATTTAAATTGGATTTGGAAGAAGGCTGTGACTGTGAAGAAACAGGCATTGAAACCAAGCATATTCTGGGTGTACCTGTTCCTCCCTTCACAAGGACATAATTTTCTCAGGAAAATAGAGACCTGAAAGAAAAAAAAACTTAGATTTATTTTTTTAAGCCTTTGATTTATAAATGTCTTTAGCAAACAACCATACTTGATTAGAGATGGAGAACAAGGAGTGTTCTAGTGCCCTAAGAAGACTAAGTGGGTTACTATGCTAGAGGATCTTGTTGGGCAAAAACTTAAGAGGCTCTGTAGTTAAACTATATCCTTTTAATCTGGATATGGGATTGCATGACTGCACCCAGGAGGCTGAGCTGGAGGATATGGAGTTTAAGGCCAGCCTGGTCTACATAGTGAATTCCAGACCAGTGTACGCTACAATATTGTTTTCTGTCTCAAAATAAAAGAGCAATAAAAAAGTGTTATTTTTTTCTGTTCAACGGAAACTGAGCTCCAAAGATGAGAAATTCTCACTCAGTGACTTAACATCCAGGTAAAACCTAAATAGACTGAGTTAAGTTTCTGGGTTACAACACAAGACTCATTCTTGTGTGTGTGTGTTTGTGTGTATGTGTGTGTATGCGTGTGTGTGTGTGTGTGTATACGTGTGCCCGTGCATGAGTGTGTGTGTGTGTGTGTGTGTGTGTGTGTGTGTGTGTGTGATGGTCAGTAATGACTGTCAACTTGACAACATCTGAACCACCTAGAGGATAACTCCGCAGGCACATCTGTGAGGGACATTTAAGTGAGGCTAGCTTCTGGGAATGCTTGTGAGGGATTGTCTTGGTTGAGGTTGTGAGGCCCATCCTAAAGGAGGGTTCAGTTTTGAAGTCATCAGGAAAGCAGGCAGCTAGCTGAGCACAAGCACTCACCATTCTCTCCTGGATTGTGAAGGTGATAAGCAGTTGCTTTAAACTCTTGCTACCTTGACTTCCCCGCTGTGGGACTGCTCCTGCGAACTGTGAGCTGAAACAGACCCCTCCTCCCTTGAGTTGCTTTTGTCAAGAGTTTTTATTATAGCAATAGGAAAATAATATGGTGAGCATGTGTATGTGTTTGGGTGGGTATGTGCATGTGTGTGCATGTATATGTGTGCCTGCTTATGGAGGCCAGATATCAACAGTGGTTGTCCTCCTCCACTGCTCTTCACACTATATTTTTAGACAGGGTCTGTCATTCTACCTAGAGTTCACAGATTGAGGTAGATTGGCTGAGCAACAAGTCTTAAGAATCCACCTGCTGCCTCCCTAGTGCAGGGATCAGGGTGTTTTCCATCATACCGGTACCTGTTTATTTGAGTGTTAGAGCACCGACTGAGGAGGTCCTCATGCTTTTGTGTCAACTGCCTTATTGACAGAGTTGTGCTCCTGGTCCTCTACTTTCTTTTCTTGCATTTGTTTTCCTTTGGAACATTATACACACTGCTGAAATTCACCAACCCAATGAACAGTGTTACATGGTTAGAGAGTGTCCCCCCGACGACTGATGACAACAGTTCATCAACTGTCTCTGATACCTTTTTACACAACTGTCTGTGGTGAATCTGGCTTTATTTATTGTTTCTCAAAATGTGGTTTGTGGAACACTGGAAGAGAATCATGGAAGAGACGGTTGTGTCCGTTACAACTCAAGTTCTTACTCTTTCAGACTCCATTAGCATTTTTAGGGGGTTGAAGCCTTCTCAAATTGATCCCTGACAAATATCCCTGTAAAGCTTGGGTATACTAAATATATAGATTATGAAGTAATTGTTTCAGCCTTTTAGTATAATTGTTTTTATCAGTGTTAGAACATTTCATAAAAACATTGACTGAAGTGAACTTCCACAGGCTTTGATGAAGGTGTGGGCAGGCTAAGACCCTGTGGAGGGACTAAGGAAGTGGTGCCCTATCACAGTTTCCCAAGTCTCTGACTTTGTGGCCTGTGTCTTCTTTCCTCTTTCATGTTTCCCTCTCCCTTGTCCAAGGATCTCATTAATCAAGATGCACCAAAAATTAAAAATCTTTAATTATACCCACCAAGACTTCTTTGACTACAAGGTAACCTATGCCCAGAATTTGGGTGCTAAGTTGAGGACATCTCTGGGGATTCTGGAGGCCATCATCTCCACTTAGCATCAAATCTCAAAATAAACAGAAAGGGTGTATTAGGCATTTGCACTGTCCCTATCCTTTTCCAGGTATCCTTCTAGGAAACTTGGGGACTTGACAAAGATGGGTGCCAGGACAGATGGAAATGTCCTTGAGAACCTTTGGAAGGCATTCTGGCCCTTTGGTTTCACTTAGTGTGTCACTCATGGTGTGTAAGGTTGTCTTTGATTTCTATGATTGAGCCTCCCCTTTTCTCAATTTTTTAAGAGACTCCTAAATTCTCTTCTCTGCCATATTGCTGATAAAAACCACTGCTTTCATTATTAATGAGAGAATGTGTCTATAGAATGATAAGGCACTTCTTGATATCTTTCCATTCCTGGAAGTACAGTCAAACTTATTTTTAATTAAAAGAAAAATAAACAAGCAATTAGTGGCATTTCAAAGCCATTTTTTCTATTGTTCGTGTCTGCACAGCTTTGCTTCTCATCTCTTATGCATTACCCTTTTCTAACGGCCTACTTGCACAATTTTCCTTAAATTAAACTTGACATTGATAGTGAAAGCTTAATTCCTTTTGGCAATATTTTTCCTTTGAGATACTATTTGGGTAATGATAAAACTTGTAGGAATTCCTGAGTTAATCTAAGAAAATCCTGAGTTATATATTTTAATCAATATAGGAGAGCAATAAAAGTTATCTAATGGGAAATTAACCAAAGGCAAATAATTAATGTTTACTTACTTAAGAGACATAGTTGTGTATTTTTATATCTGGAAAGGTTTGGCTTCTGCCCTTTCCCAATGCTTATTTTTCTTTGAAAAATATTTGATAATGTTTTTAGTTTTCTTAATTAATCAACATAACAAAACAACACAGGCTGGGTGGACTAAACAATGGAAAGGTATTTCTCTTATTCTGGACCTTAGAAATCTAAGAACAAGGTATCAGCAAAACAGGTCTGATGTGGAATTCCTCTCTGTATGTGTGAATACCATTGGTTAATAAAGAAACTGGCTTGGCCTGATAGGGTAGGACAGAGCAAGGCAGGGCAAACTAAACTGAATGCTGGAAGAAAGGAGGCGGAGTCATGGAAAAGCCATGGAGCCACCCACCAGAGACAGACATGCTGGAACTTTGCCAGTAAGCCACTGCCATGTGGCAATACACAGATTAATGGAGATGGGTTAAATTAATATATAAGAGTTAGCCAATAAGAAACTAGAGCTAATGGATCAAACAGTGATTTAATTAGTACAGCTTCTGTGTGGTTATTTTGGGAGTTTGGGCAACCAGGAAACAAACAAATGGCCTCCCTACAACATAGCCTCATTGTGAGGCCTTTTTTCTTCTTGACTTAGACTTATCTGGGTTGCTATTATATATATCCTTATATGATATATATATATATATATATATATATATATATATATCCTTATATGATAGAGATGGAAGGCAAGAAGTAGGAAGGGGGAACAAGAAGAAGAAACTATGTAACATCTCTGATGTCTGAGACCACACACTATGTTGGATTAGGGTCACTGGTGTCTATGCCACGTTAGGTCCACACCTTGTCCTCATTTAACTTTATTCAATGCCTTAGTTTATATGGTTTCAACATATAAACTCGGGGATTTAAGAATGATGCAGACCAGCTCACAACAATGTTCCTCTATCATCACAAGTGTTTCTCATAAGACTTACCCATAATTTCACAAAGATAGTTTATAAAATTGTGACAAGGGGAATAAAAAGCCTAATAGGTTGTTTAAAACTCAGTCATTTTTCTTGTCTGATGAGAGTTTTCATGTTTGCTTCTCTTTCTGGCAATGGCTATTTTAAATAACTGAAGAAGTACATGCAAAACCCCTAAGTAGAATAATTGACATAGGATACAGCCACTTCCTATCATACAGAATCCTCAGACCCCCATCTTGAGAAGCATTAATGACATCATGGCACAAACATGGCTGTGAACAATTTTCTTTCTCCTTTTTCATTCTAAGATAGAATGGGGGGGATTCTTGTTCACTCTGAAGTTTGAAATAATCAAGAGAACACAGCAAAGGGGGGCATAGGGACCAGTGAGGATATTAGTTGCTATCAATGTTATCTGTGTATAGGCTTCTTTGATTGGCATTTCCTTCTCAGAGCTCTGAATAGAACAGAGGAGGCATGCAGGAGTTGACATGGGAATCTCATGCCTTATTATTATATCTCAGCCTCGATATAAATATGACTGTGTGAAAAGCTGAGACATGATTGTTGAGAGAATGAGCTTCAAGTTCTGCTCTGAGAGTCTTGGTCAGGGTAGAGAGCTGAGAGTAGAGATCACCAAGAGAGGAGTCCATGTTGGGCTGTAGTAGACAAGCTCCAGCACATCTGTGCTTTGCCAAGTGTGGGTACCATGGCAAATTCCTAGGTGGACTGGAAACACTTCATAACAAGACACTAGAAGAGGGAGCTAATTTGTAGATATCTGATGAACAAACCAAGTGATGAACAGATGCTTGAAAGAAATCCACACTAGCTCAGAAATGAGAAATAGTTATTTATTTAGGGGTAAACTCACAAATCAGAATTCTCTGCTTGAATGGTGGACATAGATCGACTCCAACAATCCAACAATCCCAATGAGCAGCCAGCAAAAAGGAGGGAAAAAGGGACTGGATGCAGGTTCTGCATCCATGTATTTAGTATAAGAGGCCATGCCCCAGTAGGCAGGCTGTAATAATAGGGGGATCGGGCTGTGTCCTGCTGCCGCCCAGCTAGCTTATGCCCGAAATAACCACATAAAAATTATAATAATTTAAATACTGCTTGGCCCATTATCTCTAGCCTTTGCTTGGCTAACTCTTACATCTGATTCAGCCCATTTCTAAAAGTCTGTGTGTCACTACGAGGCAGTGGCTTACCGGACGATTCTAATGTACATCCATCTTGGGTAGGAACATCAGGGCGTGTGGCGTCTGGCATCTTCCCTTCTCTCCAGCCTTCTGTTCTGTCAATCTGCCCACCTAAGGGCTTTACCTATCCTACAGGTGAGGCAGTCTCTTTATTTAACCAATGAAAGCACAGAAATACAGAAGAACCCTCCTACACCAGTGGGCAACCACAAGCTGCAAGCCTTCCTACAGCAGATATCACAGGGAACATTTTATATATTAGGTTTTAAAAAAAAGCCAGTTAATTAAGCAAGCATAGCAAAGGGAAAAGCATCTAGCTGATCTCTGACTAGGAGTGCCTGCAACCATTATATTCCAATTTCTATTTCCCCCTCCTCCTTCTACTCTTCATCCTCCTCTGTCTTCTTATCCCTCCTCTCCATCTTCCCCTCATCTCCCCTCATCACTTTTCCCTTCTTTACATTTAAATCATTGGTAGGAGGAACCCAAACCTTGCTCTTGACACACAGAAGACAGCGACATCCATGAATCTAAGCTCTCTCCTCATTGCCAGGATGACACAAGTTGCCAAAGATATCCTTTGTTTTATAAGACAATTTGGCTTGACACTCAAGAGTATGCAGCCTCAGCCTTTCAGGAGCTGTCTGTAGATATACCTCACTTTGCTTGACTCCCAAGGAAGTTCTTAGGCTTCACAACAGGTGGCACGCTCCTCTTACCAGTCCCACTCCTCTCCATGTTCACCACTTTGAAAATTCCTTCCAGGGAACCCATCAAAATAGTGATTTATTCATTAAAATTTCTCAACATTCTTAATAAAATTTATATTTTTCTAGTTGTTTTCTAGTTTATAGTTTCTACATTAACCAAGGCCTCTAACCTTGCTGACAAAAAAAAGTTAACCATTAAAAAAATAACACAAAGACCTGGGTGTGAATCAGTGGGAAAGTACACGCCATATATTTGTGAGGCCCTGATTGACTCAAGCATTACTCACAAACCAAAACAACCACAGCCCCCAAATCATAAATTATAAAATGTAAAGTCTATGAAAGTGTAACCTTTATTATGATAACTTTTAATGATTAGAATCAAATTGGCAAACACAAATGGCCCTCGGATATTTCATTAAGTGAATATGTGGAAAATAAATAAAGCAGTGAATGAATAAAGGGAAAATGCCTGATAAAATGCTTCTGAGGATGTGTGAAAAGGAAAATAACTGATTTAAAAATCTCCAGCACTCTGGACCTCTATTGCAATTTAGGATTTATCTTTATAGCTCCACATAATGGCCTCTCAGGCCCTCCTTGCAGGAATGCCTACTCTACCACGCATTGGCTGGCTTAGTGACTTTATGGAACTCTGGGTCACAAGACTCCATTCCTCCCACAAATATGCTTAAATACCATGTGGTCATGGTTATCACTGCAGTGTCCATGCAGTGATAAACTGGTACTACGCGGTACCTTTCACGTGGCTGGGACAAACTCCTGACAACATATAAGGGAAGGAAGGAAAGGTTTATTCCAGTTCACAATCCATCAGGTTCAGCCACCACAGAGCCTAATTTTGTGAGAGTGCTTGGGAGCACTCTGTAATTGTAGCCAGGAAAACAAGCCTTGCCGAGTGGTTGCGTCCTGCGGGAAGTTTGGGCAGCGAGTATGCTGCAGTGGAAAGAGCATTCATTTTGGAATCAGAAGATAAGTGCTGAATTTTTACTCTGCCACTATTAAGCCCATTTCCAAAGTTTTTCACCTCATTCTCTCAGTCCCTAATCTCTGTTTTCTCAGCTATTCACCCGGATGTTTGGCTGAACTGGCTTCTGAGTTCTCCAACAGCCTAGAAACTCCACAAAACTGGACTGATAAACTTCGGCTCCTGTCAGGGTGTTCATTGCACAGGACTTCAGCTGGGACAAAATTCACAGAAAGGAGGAGACTTGGTATAACTTGGACAAAGAAGACAATTAGGGTCCTACTTAGAGAACTGTTAGAAAAAGCTGTGTGCAACACTCTCAAAGTGATTTTTCAAACAAGATCCAAGAACTCTCAGGGATGCTTGGAGCAAGACAATGCTCTGCTATTTCAGAAGAGAGAATAGGAACTTGAATGCAGTCAAGGACATACATCATAATTGGAACCAAGCCACCATTGCCTGGATAAGGAACTTTTGGAAACAATTGTTGCCTGGAACAAAGCTGTGTGAAGTACGAAAAAGCAGGTAACACTTTGAATATTATCTCTATGCTAATGTTAAGGGTTTTGTTGTTGTTATAATTTTAAAAGGATTAAGTTCCCATATTATGATTATTATGTAAAATGATGGGAGTCTTTGAAAGTCATGCAGGAAATACTGTTGTGGATATTATGGTGAATATATATTATTTTATTACAAATTTCTTTTATGTTCTGATACAGCCCTAAAGGAAACATTCCTGGCATATTATATGCTTATGTGTTGGGGCTGCACAGATGAATAATGCAGGTTCCTACAGGAATGTAGAGCCTGAAAACCTAAAGCAACTGTGTGAATTCTAAGGTAAATGGTCACTCCAATTTTGCATGTATTCAGAAGCAGAGTGGATAATTGGCACTTCTGGTCTCACTGGCAGCCACACTTGTGAGTGCTGGCATCTCGGGAAGAAAGATACCAGCACCCTTTCTCCTCCTGTAAGTAGTACTGTTAGGTACTTTAAAGTTTAGAAAGTTAAACAAACAAGGGATGGTTATATCCACAAGGCATGAAGTTACAGTCCACAAAAGGAGCATAACTGCACTTTCTCTGCAGCTAGTTCCTTGGGGACTTACTAAGAACAAATTATCTTTAGAAAATGGGTTAGTTGTTCCTAGGATCCCTGTCTACTTAGTGTAGATAGGCTCCGGGTCTTGATGGATGACCAGCACTGCTCTCTCTTCCTGTGTATCCTTTAAGGGTCCCATAAAGCGATATGAACACTGGTTTTGACAAAGACTTCTGATCAAAGATTGCTTCCTTTCTTGTGGTTATTGGGTGGAATATCTCCAGTTTGCGGGTTCATTACCCCTTTGACTCTTACTGTTCACTCTTCTTAGAAAATTCTTTTGTTTTGGCCTCTATTTATCATCTAGGAATCATATATCTTTTTTTCATCTTCAGGTCTGTATTAGTTTTCTATTGTTGTCTTAATAAATTACCTAGTAGTGACTTAAACTGTGGGCATTTTCAGTCTTTAGAAGTTGATTGGGACTCACTAGGAGAGCATCAAGGGTCAACGTGCTTGTATTACTTTCTGAAGACTTTAGAGGATCAATGTCTTTAATCATTTGGATTTTACAGAATTCAGTGCTGAGAGGCTATATCACTGTGATTGCCACTTTTTCTGTCTATAAGCTGAAGGCCATTCACCACTATTAGAGGTCACTTGTTCTTGATGGATCATAGACTCCTTCAGTCTTCAAAGCTAGCAATAAAGAGCTGAATCCTTCTCAGGTTTCAGGTATAACTTTTCCACCTTGTTGCTCTTTGACCATACCTTGGAATGAGGGAAAGTCCCCATCCTTTAGAGATTCGTGTGTATATTAGAACTACATGCATAATAGTACAGTGTACACTGCTGATTTTAATGTCTATAATCTGGCTCATATTAACGGTGCTTTTTTCCCCCCTAAGGGGATAGATTACAAAGATCTGCATATTAGGAAAATGGGCATGTTTTGGACTCCATTATTCTGCCCTCTGTAGAGTCTCAATTTAATTTGCTATCAGATTTTGTGGACTATGCTTCCTTTCTGCTTCCTCATCAAGCCTCCCCTGTGTATAATAAAGTCTTCTGCTTCTAGTAAGCCACTTCATTGATGAGTTGGTTTTGCCACATCTTCCCAATTCTCTCAAAAATCTAATCAAATTTATCATAAGCTAGAAATTTCAGTGTCTTCCACTGCCTAAGATAGAGTTCAAAATCCTCAGGAATGCATGAAGATTTTCTTCCTCTCTCCTTTATTTCTTCTCTAGCCTTAAGAATTAAAGTTGTATTGTATTTATTGCCTTGATTTTTTATTTCCTTTTCCATCTTGACCACATTTGTCTCTCAGATGTTAAATGTGTTAGTGTAATGCATTCAGTGAACCAACTTTTCTGGTATTTAGTACTGTCTTCATGTTAATGATTTGCCACAGAGTAGACTTCTACCATAAAATCGTTTTTACTCTATTATCCTTATGGTTTGAGTCTGTCTCTATTTCTCCGTATCACTGTATCTCTCTTTTTTCTTCTCTCTGACCCCTGTAGTGTAATTTTGTTTGGACTGCTAGCCCCCAAATAATGACATGGAGACTTACTATCAATTATGAAAGCTTGTCCTTAGCTTAGACTTGTTCACAACTAGCTCTTATAACTTAAATGAACCTGTTTCTATTAATCTACATTCTACCACATTCCTCTTTACCTCTCCTCCATTCTGTATGTCCACTTCCCTCTGCATCTCATTGACTTAATTCGAGCATCTCAGATTCTTCCCGACTTCTTCTCTCATCGCAGAAGTCCTGCCTGTGCCATTCTGCCTACCTATTGGCCATTCAGCTCCTTATTAAACCATTAAGAAGGCACCATAGGCAGAGATACATCTTCATGTTGGAAGGGGGTTTGCTTGTTGGTTCCGTCTGCCCAGAAGCAAAATAATCACACAGAAACAATATTATTTAAATCACTGCTTGGCCCATTAGCTCTAGCTTCTTATTGGCTAACTCTTACATTAATTTTAACACTTTTCTATTAATCTGTGTATCACCATGTGACTGTGGCTTACCAGCAAAGTTTCAGCATGTCTTTATCTCTGGCAGCAGCTCCATAGCATCTCTCTGATTCTGCCTTCTTCATCCCAGCATTCAGTTCCATCTTCCCCGCCTGTCTAAGTTCTGTCCAATCATCAGACCAAGGCAGTTTCTTTATTCATTAATGGTAATCACAGCATGCAGAGTGGAGGGGACTTCCACATCTTCTTCACAGTGTACAAAAAGATGTTATAACCATCTCCCTTTCCTGTCTACCTTCCTTCTCACTCCTTCTCTCTGTTTATTTACAGAGTCATATGTTATAAGGATTTGAAGTTTTCCACTGTTGTCTTCTTATTGCCTGAAGAAGTGCTTGAAAGAACTTGATATTCAAAATATACTTTTGGATAAAATAACAAATGAGTGAGTGAATAAAATAAAGTTGTTCTTTGAGGAAATATATATTTTTCATAAGATGAATTAATGAACATTTGTTTACTACTTATAATCTGTTGCAATGAGCACAGGGCACCTTGTTCTGTCCCACCTGGCTCCTGGCTGCTGGGCTGCTTTTGGTCCCATCCAGCTAGCTTATACCCAAAATAACCACATGGAAATTGTATTAATTAAATCACTGCCTGGCCATTAGTTCTAGCCTCTTGTTGGCTAACTCTTACATCTTGAACTAACCCATTTTCTATTAATCTGTATTCACCATGAGAATGTGGCTTACCAGCATGATTCTAACCAGCGTCCGTCTTGGGTAAGAGCAGCATGGCATCTGCCACACTTCTCTTCTTCTCAGCATTCCGTCCTGTCTACTCCGCCCACCTAAAGGCTGCCCTCTCAAAAGGCCAAGGCAGTCTCTTTATTCAACCAATGAAATCAACAGAAATACAGAAGCATCTCCTACACCATTTCCCCTTTTTCTGTTTAAACAAAAAAGAAAGGCTTTCGTTTTAACATAGTAAAGTTACATATAACAAAACAGTTATCAAGCATGAAATACAGTTACAATATTTATATCTATTTTATCTTTTATCATAACAAAGGAAAACTATAACTATCCATTCTTCAAGTCCATCAAAGACTC
>JAQHUG010000017.1:1782284-1809181 GCA_028555095.1 Dicrostonyx torquatus | reverse complement strand
CAAACGCTCCTGGCTATACCGATCTATTCCTGAGAGATTGTTGAGCACCAAAGACACTCCAACTGGAGCTTGTCTTCTTCTTGGCAAAACTGGCCTCTTGGCAATTAACTGCCCATACCTCAACTACTGACAAAATACATAGTATCCGGAAATGGATAAGCAGAACTGTCAAATCCTGCCAAGACAGGGTAAGATGGTTTTGAAAAATTTCTTGGCCTTAGCCAAAATTGGTTACTTCAACACTGCAAACGTGGCTTTGGGTGATTGCCCAGGTAGCCAGTTGTCTCTGTGATTTGTTGCATATTTTGGAAATTGTTTGATTGCACTTCCTAATCACTCAGGTAATGTTATTTCCCTCCTCAGATCTTCGATGGGGTTGAAGACTAGATAAATGTAGTTACTTTCCTCTCATGACTTGGCCAAATTATTTTTTATACAAGACTTAAGCTAGTTAGAATAGGATATTTGTTTTTACTGAATATAATTTTGTAGTAAGTTTAGAACTCTCTTACTTAAACAAAAGGGGGAGGTGCTGTGGTAGCTCTTTCTGCTCCTTTAGCCAACAGCCTTTAAGATACCAGTCCACTGGGGTGTGGTTTCATTCATTTTAAAAAAGTGATGGCATCCCTCTGCTCTCTCTCTTGCTTCTGGCTCCCATTCCAACTGCTAGACTCTCTGTTTCATGTTTGCAACAAGAGGACTGTGGTATAGGACGGTGTTCTATGAGTTTTCTCCCCTCCAATAAATAACCCCTTTTAATCAAACTGGTGTAGGATTGTTTTACATGTTTAATAATCTACTACTATTAACTAGCTATATACATTGTTAACTGATCTGTATATGGCAACTGGGCCATCAATACTGTTAATTATAGATAAGCTTACATATTCAACTATATTTTCTTCCAAGTAACTGAGTTTTGTAATAGAAGGTGCTCAATAAGCAGCAATTGAACTGAATTTCTACCACTCCTCCATAATAGCCATGATTAGTTGAGGGTAAAATTGTGGAATTAAGTGGTTTCAACATCATTATCATCATCCTAAGAGTCTGGTTAGCTGACTGCAGAGGGCCATCTTATTGAAACATGTAAAGCCAAGGCTACTAACTTCTGAGGAGAAAGTAATTCCAGAACTGACAAAGTGAGTGAGAGATGAGAAAAGAGTTGTTATTGAATGTTCATCATATTTTCTGACCATGACTAAGAACTTGTTTATAATTGTATATGATTTGCACTGAGTAAGGAGCTGCTGACAGTGGCCTGAAGAAGAACTAATTGCTATCTCTTGTCTTTGCTTGCAAATAATCAGACTCGAGCCAGTGGGTTTTATACAAAGAGAGATAATTTCATAGTAATAAGGGATCTGAAGCATAACCTGAAATAGAAAGAATACCTGTGTTCCTCTTGGGTTTTACTTTCTTTATTTACTGCCTTCATAAGAAAACAAGACACCTTACTCTTAGCTGTTTGTTTATGCTCAGAGGTACAAAGTTGCATCAGGGAGTGGGGATACATCTTGCTAGCAGTGAGGGAGAGTATCAGCTGTGAGTACATGGGCCTGCTATGTATTATAAAGGTCTTGTCCTCCAAACAACAAGGGAATAGAAGAAAAGACTGGGAAGCAGGCCTGAGTCATGGCCCTAGGAGGCCAAAGAGCAGCTAACTTTTTTGTCTTTTACTAAAACTGTAATGTATATTGTCAAAAGACAGTCAGAAGCTTAAAGTCAAACAAAAATGAAACCAAAACAAAACAAGCTTTCTTAGTGACAGTAAGACTTGTAAGAAGCATGGGCTTCACTTTCTTAATACTGAATTCGTGGTTTATTATATTTGGTGAAGTGACTAGCTGACTCCAACTTAATTTTTAAGGAGTGCTGTTGACATGGATGGTGGGTAACTGGACCAGGACTCTGCAGATTTCCTTAATGAGTCCTTCCTCCGAAATCAAGTTCTTATACAAACGAATTACAGAAATGGCAAAGGTCTTGAATAGACATCTGTATGTCTATCTGAAGAGCAATACAAATGCCAAGAAGATATAACAAAAATTTTCAACAACCTGTTCTGCTAGGGAAATATACATCAAAATGCAATAAGACCTCACCCTACACTTGACAGAATACTATATATAGTACATGTGAAGAGCGCCTGAGAATGTGAAGACTTTTGGTGATAGACCAAAAAGAGCACAGCTGCCATGGAAAACAGAATGGGCAGGCCTCAAAAAATTAAAAATGCAACACCACGTGTTACAGATATCCCACTCTTAGTACATATCCATAGGGAGTTAAATCAAGATGTTATTTGTATTCATTTCAACATGACCCACAAGAGACAAGGGGTATGAAACAACCAATAGTTTTTTTTTAACGGATGGCTATTATAAGAGAATATTGCATTTATAAACAATGGAATATTATTCAGTCTTAAAAAGATCAAATCCTGCTATATATGGTGTTGTAGGTGAAATTTGACATTATGATGAATATTGAGAGGCAAATACCTACATGGGACACCTAAGTATGTAAATGCTTAGAACTACAAGGGAATGATGGTTACTGGCAATAGAGAGTAATGGAGAATGGCTTCGATATACTGACTATCTGGTTTCAGATAGAGACAATGAGTAATTTCTAGATACTTGCTGTTGGACTGTATGCCTGCAGTTAACATTTCTTTGCAATAATTCTCCTGTGATATCATACAGGATATGGGAGTAGCAAGAACTCAAGTTTCTGGCTGTGTTGTCTTTCAGGATCCAGGCCCTTTCTGCTCTCTCAGTGATCTGCATTGGAGTTCTTTTCCTGAAGCAGGAGACTGACTGCTAGGCTCAGGAGATCTAATGTCAAGCTGCATCAACTGTACTGCAGTGTCCTGATAGAGAGAAAAGCCTCTGATAAACAAGATGATTTGACTTAGTAATGTGCTTTGGAGTAAGTCCTGCATTCTCTATGGCTACTTCTGACATAGGAGCTTGGATTTTTATGAATATCTAAGTTTTCAGTTACTCGAGAGTTTGGCTATAGTGGGAAGTATTACCAGAGAGCCACAGCTCTTCTGAGTCAGCCCAGCTTTATAGATGAGAATGGTTTCCAGTCCTTCTGTGTTCCTTTCCCCCATCCCTGTGGTTGATCCAGCAGGAATTGAACCTCATCTGCCAACTGAACAAGGTGATGCTTACTGTAACCCAAAACATGAAGGTTACTTACATTTCCAACACCAGTTAAAAGCTTGGGGAAAAGCGGAGAACGATTATTATTGCATTTCTCTCTGCTTGGGCTGGAGATAATGAGCTCACTCCTGCTGCCCCTTCACATGCATAATGCCCATTGATGTCAACGAGAGCCCCATGGCGTGCGAGAGCCGTTAGAGCACATGTATCATCTCGAAAATAACAAGGACAAAGGGACGCCTTTTTATTTAAACTCCGCAAAGAGAGCCTGTGTGGATCCAAGCCTCTCTAGATGGTCCCAATTAGGAAGAAATAATCATCTTCCAGGAGCTGAGTGGCTGCCACCATTTCAAGGTGAGCTTTTCATTTGGAAAAGATGGAGCAGTTCCCGGGATGGTGGTAGGTTTCCAAAGTCACTTCTAGGAGACATGATTAGGAAGTGTCACCAGTCCTTTCAGGGATTGATCAAAAGCACATAACTCCTATACATCAGTGGGGAAAAGAGAAGAGTTAAAAGAAGAACAAAAAGGGAAGACAAAAATCCCTTCTCATTTGGGGGAAAAAGAGACATTTCATTTTGAAAATTATTTAAGTCCTTTGGGCTTTTGGTTCTTCATTCGGAATGAAGGTTTCAGTCCAAATCAGTATATTCTAAACTCAGTTCATTATTGGAGTAATTCAGTAAACTCATCCAGAGAAGAATAGGTGTATGTCTCTGCTTCTTGGAAACTTTAAATGAGTTGATTGTGGCATACCTGGACACTGGCACTTTGATCAAGTTGTTTTGAGAACTCTGTGTCTCCAGGAACTGTTTGCAGATAGCTTCTACTCTAGTGAGTGCTGGAACTCTTCCTTCTTCTTATATTCTGGGTTGGCTTGGTCTAGTTAGCGGGTTATATTAGAAGAGATCATAGACTAAAAATAAGTTGAATTCCTGCCTGTCAAGAGCACTAGAAAGCTTTGGCAGCTAGCCATGTGTACTGTGGTTGATGTGACATACTATTAAATTTCAGAACCACAGGTAGAAAGAAGATACTGGTGCCAGCAGGTTCATCCACCTGGCCTGGGTTAGGTAGAGATAATCCACACAAAGTATTTCCCAGCTATCCCGTGACTTTGGTGAATTTTCTCCCTTTCCTATACTTATCCCAACTTTTTGATCATCCTCGGTTCCTCCTCAGGGCCTTTGTAATGGTTGTTCCTCTGTTTGCATGTCTGTTGCTACAGATATCTGTATCATCAACTCCACAATCTCCTCTAACTCTGCTTGAATATCACTCCTCTAAAGGCCCCGCGTATTAGAACCTGCTGTAGCCTCCCCTTGTGGGTCCCTGGAGTCAGCTCATCTTGTTTTCAATAGTGCACCACAGGACACCATTAATTCACCTGTATAGTTTGGTCTGTAATATAAGCTCCATGAGGACAATATGATGTGGGATTCCCCTTTGTATGTTATGAATATTTTTATTCCCATTGGTAAATAAAGAAGCTGCTTTGACCTATGACATGGCAGAATATAGTCAGATCGGAAGAAAATAGGCAGACTTAAAGAGAAACCATGTAGCCACCCCAGGACACAGACTCTGGACACTAGACAGAACCTTACCGGTAGGCCACAACCATATGGCGATGCACAAATAAATAGAAATGGGTTAGTTTAAGATATGAGTTAACCAGATATATGCCTAACTTAATAGGCCAAGCCTATTGTTTTAATTAAAACAGTTTTCCGTGTGGTTATATCAGGTCTGGTCGTCTGAGAAGCGAGAGAGCAGCCTCCAACTACAGCAATACTCTTTCAATTTGATTTACTAATGTAACTCTAAGAGCCTAGAGACAAAATAGACCTGAGAGGTCTGGAGGGATGGAAATGAGAAGGCTGGGGTGTGTGTGTGTGTGTGTGTGTGTGTGTGTGTGCTGTTGCTATTTAAGGTTCAGAGACAAACATTTGGACAGATCTCACCTGCAATTTCTCTTTCAACTTTAGACCATTGGGAGCTTCAATCCTCTCACCAACTGATGTTTACAAAAGAGATTGAAATCTCACATGCTTCAGTTTCAGGATTTTGGAATTCTCTGACTCCATTTATTTACAGCCAGCCATCCAAAAGGAACAGGTATACCAAAAGGAAGCACTGCCTAACTGTACATATTCATTTCCACCTTGAAACAGCTCAGGACCGGCAAGAGCTGCTCTATACTGAGTGTTCAGTCTCATCCTGGATAGGTGAGACTGTTATTCTCATTTACACATGGAGAGAAGAAGCATGGGGCCCTTAAAATCTAAGCACTTACTTAAGGTCATATCACTAAGAATGGTGATGCCATTTTTTTTCACAGAAACTATATTAGTGATCACAAAAGACTTTGTGCCCAACTCTTGGAATGGTTGTTCCTATTATTGGATTGATTCAGGGAATGCTTTGTGTATCCCCAAATCTGTATATGTATTATATGTGTTGGAAAAATCTTAACCTCCCAAAACATGAGTGCAGATAGTGAAAGCAACAAGCTTCTTCAACCAGGTCGCTTATCAGATAGCCTGATGTTTCTAATCCCCAGAATTCTTATCTAGTTCTAGGTGCTTATTTTCCAATACAAGGGCAAAGAAAAATTTCATTTATTTTTTAATAATACTCCTTTTTATTTCTCCCCACAAACTTTTCCATTGATAAGCATTGTGAGCTGAATTGTGTCTGCCTGAAAGTTATTTCTGAGTTCTAATCCCTATAAGGTCAATGAAACTGGTCCTTGTGCTTGTAAACAACTTAAGATAAAGTAAAACTCATCTGGGGTAGACTGTAATCCAAGATAACAAGTGCCTGCCTAAGAGGTGGGATGGCGGGGAGATACAGATGTACAACACAGGGAGAATGCTGCGAAGAGGTCCATGATGGAAGTCCACGTGAGAACAGAGGCAGGAGATAGAAGGGCGAGTGTGAACGAAAGGAAGTCACACTTGTGTGTCTTCTACACGGCTGACTGACTGAATAGATCTTCAGAGGCTGTGGAGGGTTGGAAGGTTACAGGTTCAGAGCAAAATTATCTTAAGCCATCTTAGGTCCTAAAGAGCAACTTATTGCTCACCCTGTTGCATCACTGAACATCCATGTGACCTTTCAGAATCTACAAACACATTCCTAGTTTTTATCAACTCAAAGGCTAAGAATGGCATTAAAGAACAACTAAAATAAAGCAGAGATTTCTCCTCTTTGCTGTGACCAGCCTTCCTGAAGATCCTACTTGAAAAGTGCCTTGATTCATGACTTTCTCTCTGTTACTATAAAAACTTCATTAAACAATTACAGTGTTAGAAAAAGGTTAACCCAAATATGTGTCCAGGCTATGGTCACTCATTATCTGGCTCTAGAATAAACTATTTTTTAGTCTATTTGACTTGAGAGTTAGGTAACCAGCGGCTTGGCATAGTAGAAAGTCATTCTTCTGGATATTAGAAGTTTAGACAGTCATCTTGTTTGTGATAATATACTATAGCAACCTCAGTGAATTAATAAAAGCCTTTAGCAATATGTTTGGATGGTTGGTCTTGAGTTAAACTTCTCTATTTATTCCCTGTTGTCAATGGCTTCACTTTACTGTCACTGGCATTAGGTTTATGCATCAGAACATGTTTCTATTTTTCTGCAGAGAAGTGTATGAAATTCTTCTCATTGTTGGAGAGACTGTACTTTAATGTCACCTGTATCTCCTGCCCAGAGTTCGTATCTGGACATTGGAAAGGAGCCCTCGTTTTGCCTTCCTTACAATGTCCTTACCTAAATGTTATGTGCTATTTGCTAATTTGAAAGACAGTTTAAACTTATTGTATACAGGAAACCGTGATAAAAGGAACCTCTAAATTGTTCACTGACCCTGTTAACAGGCTTACTTCTCCACTGAAATAATCTCCTTGGTCTACAACTGCTTCTGGGGTGCCTGCTGTGCTGCTGTTTCCCTCCCTTGGAGAAGATAACATGGTAGGTGGAAACATCTGAAGTAAATTGAGCAGGATTATTTATTCAGTGACAGACTCGTTCTCACTCTGTAACACACTCAGAGATGCCGATGAGCTTGACAAAACAGGGGCATTTTCTCTAAGTGAAAAGAATTACATCTTGAAAAGATGTAATCTTAACCCTTGTTTCATACTGGGCTCTGCTTTGGACCCATGTCCTGTACCTAGAAATCAAATTTGGTGGAGATCATCACTTAAACTCTCCTTGATTTAACTTGCTAAAATGCCATGTCAGGGACAGAGAATCAAGAAGAGATATGTGCATCACTGTTCTTTAGCTGGATTTCATTCAACCCCGTGGTGTCCCATAATTATTTCTTAAATTATTTTATTATGCTTATGCGACCTTAAGGGTGATTTATGATGCCTTAAAGATTTTAGGCTTTGCTTTTTGGATATAAATTATTTAAATTGTCAGAAACTGGACTGCTTTGAAGTATATGTGACAACCAAAAGGTTGGGGTCCAAGACAGAAGAACTTCTTGACAAAACTTCCTTGGGAATTGAAATTGCTTCTGACTGTTCAGCAGATGGCTGAGGATAAATGACTCAGGACTGATATTCCAACTCTGACTGTTTATACTGTATTGAAAGGACAGTTTTGCTGATCATTCAGGATCAAGTGCATAGATATTTTCTTTCCTTATTCATCCTCTTTTCTTTGGCCAATGCTTACTGCATACCTTTTTACACATTTAATTAATTTTAATAATGTAGTAAACACATGAAAATCAACCTTGCAAATCAAACCAAGACCTTTAAAATCTATATCTTACTATATTGCTTACCTGCCCAGCCCAACAAGATGGAGGTTTGTTCACAGCCTCTGAGACTGTCAGGTGGGAACTGTCCTTACCACCTCAACTCTGGGTAACATCGTGCACCATACAAATCCTTTTTATCTGAGTAAAAGCTAAATTTGCCATGCAGCACACTGTACAGCCTGGAAATATCTCTGTGTGTGGCGGCAGGAATCTGCCATGCTCTCCTTCCTGTGCACTCCTAGCAGACCCTATCCCAATGCCTGCCCAGGTGGGGAGTGCTGAGCCGTGGGCTTGGTCTCAGCTACTTTTCTCCCCACCCAGAGTGGGCACACAAGCACCAAGACCCAAAGTGGGTGGTGGGAATCAACACCAAAAATTTGGGTTCCATTTTGTTGGTGGAGACCACTTGTTTGTTCCTGGCCACCCAGACCTGAATAATCACACAGAGACTGTATTAATTACAAAACTGTTTAGCCAATGCTTAATCATATTTTTAGCTAGCTCTTATTCGTTAAATTAACCCATCTCTACTAATCTGTGTATCGCCACGAAGTTGTAGCCTACTGGCAAGTTTCCAACAGGCTCCCATAGACATCGTTCTCCTCTGGCAGCTACACGGCATCTCCCTGACTCTTCTTCTTCTTTTTTTTTTAAACTCGTCTATCTGCTTGGAATTTCCACCTTAATCAGTTCTGCCCTGCGATCGGCAAAAATAGCTTTATTTGTTAACCAATGGTATTCATAGCATACCGAGGGGAATTCCACATCAGTGCCCAGTCATTTGGGAAGGTTATAGAGCCACTATGAGGAAGAACTTTGTTGTCAGAAGGGACAGGTTGTGTTTTATAGTTCAGCCATACTTTCTATTTCTGCTTGCTTGTTGACTCTGGATACATGTCTCCAGTGACATCCTATTCCAACCACCATGCCTCCTACACTGCAATGAAATGTGTCCTCTTGAACTGTAAGCTAGGACAATTGCTTTTTTTCCTCAGCCATTTTGTCACAGGAGCATCAATGACAATAAATTGTACAACCTCCAAAGCAAGCAAAGAAGCAGATTTTATTATAACAAATGGAAAACCTTCTACAGTCAAAAATAACAGAGTGAACAGAATATGGGTAGACAGATTAGAGACTGTGCATCCAATAAGGGCTTAGTATCCATTGTCTATACATAAGAAAGTGAAGCAACTCAACCACTTAGAAAAAAATAACACTGTTAAAATTGGGCAGAAGACCTGAAGTAGCATTTCTCAAGGACAAGAACAAGGCACTGAAGTATGTTTACCACAAATTTATTAACTTGTCTCTAAATAAGTATTTTTGTTGCTAAGACTGCCTTTGTACTCTCAGATAAACAGGTATCATCTATCTATCTACTATCTATCTATCTATCTATCTATCTATCTATCTATCTATCTATCTATCTATCCATCTATCGTCTGTCTGTCACCTATCTAATGTCTATCTGTTTATCCTCTACTAAATAAATTGTATACTTTTGTTTTATTTTCATCCATTTAATTTGTTTTTATTCTTGATTTTTTTCCTAGATAAATTAATTTGTTAGAGTTACCATTTAGTTCATTAACTTTAAGGCTTTAAAATTTTCTTGTGCAAGCATTTGAGAGTATAAAAGTTTAAAGACACTGTGTTTGGTATAGTACACATGTTTTGATACTTACTATTACCATTCATACTTGAAGCAATAAATGCCTTTAAGATTTGTTCATTAACTGATGAGTGGTTAGTCCAGAAGCTTTTTAAATATATCTCTTTAAAACCACTGTTTTTTATTTTCTATAGCAAACCCTGGCAGATAAACCTCTTTTTCATGATCCTGGGAAGAGACATCATAATTAGCACAAGCTTTGGACAAATCAGTCATTGATTTGAGCTTCTGAGCCACTTGACACAAGTCATCCATGAAAAATACCATCCTCAGTTGTTACACTGTATCTTTATGAATAGTGATATTTATACAAATTGGAGAATTTATAGAGTTGTACACTCAGCATATGTAAAGGAAGCATGTCGGGTACCTTCTATATGAGCATCTATTTTTCATTTAATCCTACGTTAACTGATAATTAGAATTTAGAAAATGCTGTAATGTGCACATACTATTATATTTCACAATAGCCCAATATTCCTCATCTCTACATATTTAAGAAAGAAATCTTGTGCTCTTAGTAGCATAAGAATAAGTCACATTAGATAGCCATACCAAAAGAAAGGTTCTACCTACCTCACCAAGCCTTAAAATGACATAATATTTTTCTGAACAATGTGAATTCATACACTCATATTAATTGAATAACAATATACTTCATAACCAGAAAACATAAGAAAGTGTTGCTAAGGACTAAACATGGATTTGCTTGTGTGGGTTTAAATCCTAGAGTTTACATTACAGATAGTTAATTAGTGTTTTCTCTTAGTGTGAAGATGCTCTTTTTAAAATAAGTCCCATTCTGAAGAAAATGCACACACTACAGCACAAAAACCCTCCATTTGCTGTATGAGCTTTCCTTTGTTCCATTTTTGGATACAAACTAAAGAAGCAAACTATACTTTATATATTTCTATTTATATATAGTTTTATGTGCATTTCTCTGTCCATAATCTCCTTTGATCTTTCTATTTCTGTGAGTTAAATGTGGCAGTATTATCTTGACACCTGTTTCACAGATTTGGAAACGAGAAAGCCCAGAGCTAGACAGTGGCCTTCAGAGAATAAATCTCAGAAAGAAGCAGAAACAGTACAGAGGCCCAGATTTTCTAACTCTAATCAGCGTCTATCCTGACAAGATTTTTTTTTGTCAATTTGACATAAATTAGAATTATCCTCACTTGAGAACATACCTCCACTCTATGGCTGTAGGCCAGTCTTTATGATATTTTCCTGATTATTGGTATGGGAAGGTCCAGCTCTCATTCTGAGAAGTTAGCCTTCCATGCTGTAAAGTAGCAGGGTAAGCAAAACATGAATAACAAGAGTGTAAGCAGCATTTCTCCAGTGCCTCTGTTTCAGTTCCTGCCCTCACTTCACGCAGCGATAGATTGCAATCTGAGAATGTACCCTAAAATGAAAAATAAACAACAAACAAACCCTTTCCTTCAAGTGTTGCCTTTGGTCATGCTAGTTTATCGTAGTCATAGGAACTCTAATTAAGAGGATTTCCTTCTTACTGTATCCATCTTTTCCTTGTAAGCCAAATTGGCCATATACTCTAACAGATGTCCACCTACCGTGTTCTTAGAGGGCAAAGGTCCTTAGAGAAAAAGCACAGATATTTAGTTTTTGTAGTATAATCAGGCGTGTTTGCTGAGTACTGTGTACTACACACTTTCAAATGCCCTAAATGAGTTATCATATTTAATTTCAACAATAACCCAATGCAATATGCAATGTTGTTTTCTCATTTAAAAAAAACAGCTCCTTCAAGTTCATTGCACAGTAATCCCCTTCCACAAAGGGTTTATTCCAAGAACCCCACTGATGTCTCAGACCATGAGTAGTAACAAGTCTTGTGTCATGTTTTTCTTTTTATTCTTGTATAATTGTGATAATGTTTAATTTTTAAACTAGGGCACAATAGGAGATAAGCAGAAGTCATGACAAAATAGAACCATCATAAAAACATCACACAATAAAAGCTACGTGAGTGTGGCTTCTTACTTTTTGAAGAGTCAAGCAATGCTGCTTTCAGATAACTGCTCACTGAAGCCATAGAGAGCCAAAGAATAGATAGTGGGGGCCGACTGTACTTCAGTCACCAGCCATGAGAATGCACACAGCCAAAATACTGACCATAATGAGGCCACAGACCTCACTGACACAAAATATACCAATCAGAGAACAACTTGTTTATTAGTTTGTTTGTTTAGTGAGAATATATGTAGGGCTATATTTTCCTGGGCATACGTATGTGGAGGTCAGAAGTTGACTTTGAATGTTTTTTTTCTATCACGTATTTTTTTTTGAGACAGGATTTCTTTTCAAAATAATTAAATAATTAATTATACATCCTGGCCTCAGTTTCCTTCTCTCCTCTCAGAACTCCTTCTGCCTCTGTTCCCACCCATAATCCACTCCTTCTTTGTTTCTGATTAGAAAAGGGCAGGTCTCCCATGGATATCAACAAAACATGGCCTATCAAGTTGCAGTAAGTCTATGTACCTCCCCAGGTACTAAAGCTGGGCAAGGCAATCCAGTATGAGGAGTAGGGTCCCAAAAGCCTGTAAAAGAGCCAGAGACAGCCCGTTTCCACAGTTAGAAGTCCTACAAGAGGACCAAGATACACAGCTGTAATATGCAGAGGGCCTAGATCAGTCCCATGCAGGCCCTGGTTGTCAGTTTAGTCTCTGTGAGCCCCTGTGAGCACGGGTTGGTTGGTTCTGTGGGTATCCTTGTCCCCTCTGGCTCCTACAGTACTTTCTCCTCCTCTTCCACAGGATTCCCTGAACTCTGCCTAATGTTTGCCTGTGGGTCTACAACTGTTTCCATCAGTTGATGGATGACACCTTTCTGATGACAATTGGACTAGGCACCAAGCTGGTCACAGGAGATGACCAACTGAAGCCACATATCTGCTATTGCTAGGAGTCTAAGCTGTGGTCTTCCTGTAGATTCCTAGAAGATCCCCTGGTTTTTACCTGATCCTGAAATGTACCCCCTTTCCAGTGGTCTCTTTTAGTACTCTCTCCCTCCACCCCCCAATCCGGATCACTCATGGTCCCATCACCACCTCAGTCCACACAGGAAACCTCTTCCATTTCCCCTTACCAGGGAGATCTAGGTGTCCCTCCATGAACACTCCTTATTATTTAGCCTCTCTGGGGCTGTGGATTGTAGCATGGTTACCCTTTATTTAATAGCCAATATCCACTGAGATGGGTTTCTTACTGAACCTGGAACTCACTGTTTCAACTTGGCTAGTGGAGCAGTGAGTCCCTGCAGCCCTAGTGTTAGGACTCCAGGTATACATTGCCACACCTAACATTTCAGTAAGTGCTGTGGATCTCAATTCAGGTCCTTCAGCCCGCACAGCAACCACTTTTGCCGACTGAGCCAAATCCAAGGTCTTCAAAGCACAATGTGTTTGTCCCACTTCCCAGGCCTTCCAACTACCGTGAAGTGCACCAGACGGATCCATGAAGCCATGTCTCTCTTCATAAGTGACAGGGATAATCCTTACTTTTTATAAAGATTCAGATCAGGCAGCTTCAAAATCGAGAGCTCTTGGAAGATGTGTAAGTGATGATTTATGAAATGCCCATTTACATGCTATCTGTAAAGCTTGCCTCTGGTGAAGCTTAGGGGAAGTTTTAAAGCAATGTACTGTGGGAAGTCACTTGTCTTGTGTTATATGGCTTCCTGGGGACCTTTAAATCTATATGCCATTCAGGGAGAACCCGATGACTAACAAATCTCGATAATGACAATGACAGGATCTTTGCACTTTGGCATATGGTTGTCCCCCCACCTTGCCCCCTTCCCTCACCACTCTGTTCTCTCCCTCCCACCCACTCACTTGTCTATCTGTTTCCCTCAGTTTCCTCGATGTTTGTTTTAAAACCATGAAATGAAAAGTACTTCATTAAGTTCCTCCTAATCTGCAAGACCAGCAATACACACCATGCTTTTGAGGTCTATGTTACCAGGTGTCAACTGTGAGACTGTCCTTTTTTCGTTGTTCATCCTCCCATGAACCTAGTGAGAACCATAAATGTTTTTAATTAAATAAGTTTCTTTTTGAGAATTTCTTATACAAGTACTATATTTATATCATTTTTCTCTTCTGTCCCCTGTCTACTTCTTTCCATGTGTCCCTCCCTACTCTTTTGCAAATTAATGACCTCTTCTTCTTTAATTATTACTGTGGCATATATATGCATAGGATACACATATAATACATGCATGAATCTTATGTTCAATAAGAACACATGCTCTGATATACTGTCAATGCATGCTACAATTTTTTGAAAAAAATTACAATAATCCAATTTTAAAAGTAGCTTTATTGGATTCACAGTAGCAGCTTCTGGATGAAAACAGTATTTCTGTGAGACAACAGTATTAATATTTCAGTCAGTGGTCCTTGGAGTTGGGAGACATCTTAAGACAACTTGAAGATTTGGGGGCCATCTTTAATCTGTGTGACACAGGCAATGGGGAAATTACTAAACAACATCAAATACTGATGTTTGCTAGAGGAAAAATTATGACCTCACAGCACATTTCCTTCGTCAAAGGATGCAAATCATTATTCCCAACAATTTACATTTACCCAGTGCTTAAATATATTGTTTCTATTTTTGCACCATTTAAGGAGAAATAATGTTCTTATCCATATTTCCATTTTAAAGATGAAGTAAGTAGTGGGAATGTGAACTTGCTCTGACATGCTCAAGGGTAGCTCATAAACGGTTGGGGGTGTGTTGTTTCATTTACCATGAAAGCCTATGTTTTAGCGTGTGTCCACAAGCCTTAAACTACCGAGAAAAGAAAAAATTGGTTGCAACTTATTTTAAAACGTAACTATTGTGCAAGAAAAACATAGAATACTTGGCATAATTCCTGGTGCCTTGGCAAAGAAAATAAATATTGTAAATGTTTGTGTATAAAACTATTACTCAGAGAAATTGGAGGAGGGAGACATTGGACCTATATTTCAATTTCATTGAACACTTGTTATAAGTCTGCAGAGAAGGTGCGAATTTTGATACAAGCTGAATCCTTTATGGGGAGGAACATGCACTGTGAATATTCTTCACCTTCTCCTTCACATTGGGCCAGGCCCTTGGCTAGAGTGAGTAGAGGACCCTGTGTGGGGATGATAGAACGCTGCAGTGCTAAGGGTAAGAAGATTGCAGATAACATTGTGCAGGAATCAGAAAGGACAGTACATACACAGTACAGAAAACGCCCTGAATATGATGCTAGCAAGATCAGTTTGGAGCTGAAGTTGTCTGAGAAACTTACTCCTTATGTGGCCTCCCCAAATCCAAGCATTTGGGTCTACAGCAGAAATCTGGAAATGGATTCTTTGGGCAATGTTTCTGTATTCAGTGATGACATAAAGAATGGGAAGCTGAGCCTCTTACCAACGTAAAGTAGCCATTGATTTCATGTGTATTGAATACTGAGTACTGAGACCTTTTGTGCTTTCCCACAACTTTGTTCTACAGACTCTGAAATCTGAGAAGATTCAGAAAAATGCTGACACCATATCCATGAGTGACACCTATCACCTCCATCTCCATTTTTTTTTTGTCCACAATTAGTCATGAGTCTTTAGTATCTGACAGAAGGCTTGCAAGTAACCATCGCTCAATTCTGTACTCTAGAAGAAAAGGAAAGTCATTGGTGCTCCACTTCTGCAAACCCCGGCTGTAGGGTATAACATCTGTAAAGGAATACAACAGTAATCAGAATGATGTCAGTTAGCATCACTGTAGGTACTACGGTCAGTGGTGATACGGGTGGTAGAGAAAGCATCGGGCACAGTTGCTACAAGTTTGAATTTTTCTATGGTTCTACAGCTTGTCTTTTGTTTAATAAGTTAGGAATCATTCATTTTCTATTTGTTATGAATTTTGCTACATAGATAAGCAACTTCAACGTGTTTCCTTTTTACTATTTTCTTCTCCCTCATCTACAAAGCAGTTACTGGTTCACTACTGAAGTAGTGATGATTACGGATTATCTGGGTACTTTCCTAATGTTTTCTAGAATGAAGTTTAAAAACCCAGTTAGTCTGTATATCAAAAATGTCAAATTTAAAAATATATTAGAGCCATAATGACTGGAGAGTAAGGACACAGGAAAACTGTGTGTGCCACTTTTCCCATTGAGCGCTGGCTTATAATGTCTTCTTTCACGTTTGGGTTGACTTGTGAATGTGTTAACACGTGGTGTGGTACTGTGTGATATCTGAGGCCGTGCGAGTGAGAGCTGGGAGAAAAGCTGTTAGGCCATGGCTGTGGAAATCAACAGTTTCCTGAGGCGGGGAGGACAGCACTCTAGGTCTTTCCTATCTCTTCCCCTGCTCTGAATCAAGGGGTTCCCAGAAGGCCTCACGAGTGACAACAGCATGTGCTCAAGAACAGAACCCTGCCCCGGTGTAAGTAACCTCATCCCCAACACAGATTTAAGGAGAGAGAAACTGATGAATAAGAAGGTTGAGCTGCTGTGCCTGTCTGCTCTGACCCTTCTGTATGTGTGATGACAGCAGAGCAAAAGGGGAGAATAAGTTTCCTTAATCTAATCCCAGTGACTACTCTGTCCCTGGGGTAGCCTGCTGCCCGTCTCTCTAGTCATAGAACCTCGGCTAGTCTAAGTTTGCCATTTCTTCAGACCTAGTCAGTGTTAGATTTTTATATTACTGGAAACAAAAATTCCATTTGGCATGTAACAAAAGGCCAGAGAGTTTAGCCTGGTCAATTTGAAATGCTCTCTCAGGAGGTTCTCAGTTGGTTTCTTTTGTATCTCGGTCACTATTCAATGGGAATCCCAGGCTCCAGGGAGAAGCTAAACAGGACTTCTCTTTGGTAGAGTAGGCTGACTTAATCTCCAGATCACTGTAGTCCAGGGACCTGATGTGACCAAAAGGCACTTTGGAAATGGGTTCTTCGGTCTCACTCACTGAAGGTTTTCATCTCTGAGCCATACCTGACTGCTCAAGCCTTTCTAGTTGAGGCCATAAACAATGCAAGACTTGCCCGCGAACCCTGCTCACACTATCAATCCACAGGGTCTGTGAACATAACAAAAATAGTTGTCATTTGACTTCAATACGTTATTTTTGTAAGATTTATTTTTGTTATTTTTAATTTTGTGTGTGCATATTTAATTTTTAATGTTTGTGTCTGTATATAGGTATGTGGGCATGAATACAAGTGCCCATGGTAGCCAAAGGCATTGGACTCCCCAGATGCTGGGGCTGCTAACAGTTTTGAGCTGCTGGAAATGGGTACTGGGAACTAAACTTGAGTCCTCTGCAAGGTCAGTACACATGCTGGACTGCTGAGCTGTGACTTTAGTCCCTTGCTGACTAAGTTTTAAGATGTCCTTTGACAAACTTTGATGGTGTTTAAAAACTGGGAGGTCTAGGGAAGTATTTCAATGGAGCCCTCTAAGAGCTCAAGTAAGCTGTCACTATGAGTTTATAGGAAAATGAATAAAATTATGTAGAAGTGAAAAAAAATTTATACATTATGACCAGTTGTGAGATGGCTAAGTTTGATTTCCATTTGACTGCACTGAGAAATATCTAGGTTAGTAGAGCACACCTTTGGGTGTGTCTGTGAAGGTATTTCCTGTGACAATTGGATGGTAAGGACTCTGACCTACCGAATTGAATTAAGCCCTTGAGGGATTCATAATATGATGACATTATAAAGAAGCAATAAAAAGTAGGAGCTGGGGCTTTCCTTTTATGAAGGAAATAATATTTGAGTTTTATTCTTAGGGGCTAAATTGTGTCTTGGCTTCTTTCTGGATTTCACTTTCTCTACTTCCTGTGCACTTCAAGGCAAGCTTCCTTGTCTGCCACATGCTCTGTCTTCTCCTTAACCATATGGGGCCAAGTGACTATGGATGGAAATATCTGAAACCATGAGATAAAAATGTGTGTTTCCTTTCTTATTCGTATTTCACTTTAAAACTTTCTCACAGGTATATATTGTATTCTGTTTCTTTTAACCACTTCCTCCTCTCCTCCCCTTTATTTCTGTTTCCATTACTGTTAGTACCCTGTTTTCTTTTAGGGAAGTCTCTCTCTCTCTCTCTCTCTCTCTCTCTCTCTCTCTCTCTAGTGTGTGTGAAATGTGGCCACTAGAAATGAGAGAAAGCATGGTATTCATTTCTGAGATTGGCTTATTTTACTTAATATCTCTGGTTGGTGTAGGAGGTTCTGCTGTTCATGTATTGCTTTCATTGGTTAATGAATAAAAAAATTGCTTTGAGCTTGATAGGGCAGAATTTAGGTAGGTGGAGAAGACAGAACTGAATGCTGGGAAGAAGGGCAGAGTCAGAGAAGCCATGGATCTTCTGCCTGAGATGGACGCTGATTAGCATCTTGCTAGTAAGCCACAGTCATGTAGCAATACACAGGTTAATAGAAATGGGTTAAATTAAGATGTAAGAATTAGCCAATAACAAACTAGAGCTAATGGGCCAAGCAGTGTTTTTAATTAATACAGTTTCTGTGTGATTATTTCAGGTGTAAGCTAGCTGGGTGGCCAGGACAAACAAAGGGCACACCTCTCCTTGTAACATCTTGTATCCCATTTTCCCATAAACAGCATAACTACATTCTTCTTTATGGCTAAAATAAATTCCACTGTGTGTGTCTGCTTGTCTCACATTTTCCTTATTTTTAATCAATGAACCTCTCTCTTGTTACGATGTGGGATTCCCGTCTATGCTGTGAATACCATTGGTAAATAATGAAACTGCCTTGGCCTGTTGATAGGACAGAACTTAGATAGGTGGGGAAAACTAAACCGAATGTTGGGAGAAAGAAGGTGGAGTCAGAGAGAAGCCGTGTAGCCCCACCAGAGACAGACACCAAAACTTAGCTGGTAAGCCACAGCCATGTGGCAATACACAGATTAAAAAAATGGGTTAAATCAATATGTAAGAGTAAGCCAATAAGAAGCTAGAGCTAGGAACAAGAAGTGATTTAAATAATACAGTTTCTGTGTGATTATTTCGGGGCTGAGTAGCCAGAAATCAACAAGTGACCTCCTTACAACATTACTACACACCTAGGTATCTAGTATTTAATTTTTATGAAAAGTGCTGCAATAGACGTTGGATTACAAACCAGGAGTAGTGTAACTGGATAACTGCAGTGAGTCTATTTCTTGTTTTTTTGAGAACCCACCACGGTGATTTCTATAGCTGTTAGGTTTGTTTTCATTATCAACATCATGGTACAATTTTTTTCTGCATGCATGCTGGTAGGTATTTGTTGTTACATGTTTTCTTAATGGGTAAAATTCTGAATGGAATGCTAATGAAGCTGGAAATTTTTCATGAATAAAATCTCAGTAAAATTTGGATTTACATTTTTCTGGTGACTGGTCAAACATTGTTTCTTTGTTTTTTTCCATCTTCCACAAGTTTGCTGTTCATGCTTTTAGTCCATTGGTTGATTGGATTGTTTCTTAATTTGTTAATTTGTTTATATATTAACCTTCTGTCTGGAATACATTTGGGAAGATTTTCTTTCAGTTTGTATGTGATCTCTTTCTTTTTAGTACAGGATGGGTTTAACTTTGCAAGGTTCTATTTGTCAATTGTTGGTATTAGTTTCTGAAAGAGGAGGGCACTACTCAACAACCCTTTGCCTAGGCCTGGATCTTGACATTCCCCTATATTTATCTGTAAAAGTTTCAGAATTTCAGGTCTGATGTGTGAAGTTTCCTGAATTTTTCTTATTTTTTGTGAGTGTGTGCCAGTGATTATACAGAAGTGAGGAGAAGGCTAAAGTGACATGGAGAAGTAGGAACCAAGTGGTTAGAAAACACATCAATCACATAAGGATCTGGCGCAGAAGTAGCAATGCTAAGTTACTTGACCTTTACATCATGACTGCAGAGAGACAAACTATAAATAGAAAATGAGATACATTCTCAAGCAGTGTTTAAGGCAACTATAAAAGACCCCCAAACTCTGTGTTTGAAAATACAACTGTTTATGGCCATCAATCTCTCCCAGCGCAGATAAAATAAGTCTAGGGCAGTGCCAGAAAACTCTGGGTGTAAGGTACAGAATCAGAGTGGGGCTATAAAACATTCTGTGGGGGTCTTAGAACACTGAAAAGTAGTACTTCATAATTCTTAGATAGAAAGTCATGCTGATGGAACACCTCACAGGCCCTCTCTGTTCTGCCTCCAGGAATCTTAAGAATGAAGTCAAGTTGTAGCCAAATCTCAGTGAGAAGAAGAGCTTATAAACAGATTTGTGCATTTGTCCATTGTATCATGGGATAGATTATAAACTGATAAAAAGGAATGTTTTTAAAAAATTATTTCTTTTCTATTATTTTTTAAATTAAATTTATTCATTGCAGTTTTCCCTTCCTTCTCTTCTGCAATTTCCTCTCCCACCTGCCCTCTGCCCCTGCCTACTGAATCCACTCCCCTGTTTATGTTCAGATAGGGGCAGGCCTCTATGGCATATCAAGTTGAGATAAGACTAAGCTCCTCTCCTCATATTAAGGCTTGGTAAGGCAACACAGTATGAGGAATAGGTTCCCCAAAGCTGGCTAAAGCATCAGGTCCAAGCATCACTCTCATTGCTAAAAGTCCCACAAGTAGACCAAGTTATATAGAAGAAAAAGTAGAAAATAGTTTGGAGCACATTGGCACAGACACAGAATAGACCACCAGTAGCACAGGCACTTAGGTTGATAATTAGTAAATGGGACCTCCTGAAACTGAGAAGCTTCTGTAAGGCAAAGGACAGTGTCAATAAGACAAACTGGCAACCTATACAATGGGAAAAGATCTTTACTAACCCCACAGTTGACAGAGGAATAATGTTTTAAACCATTATATTGGCAGCCTCAGCATTATCTTGGAGTTTTTTTTAATTAAATATACTTATTTATTTTACATCTGAACTGTAGTTTCCCCTCCCTCTTCTCCTTCCATTCCCACCATCCAACTCTCCTCTGTCTTCCCCATCTACTCCTCTTCTATTTCTGTTCAGAATGGGACAGGCCTCCAATGGATATCTACGAAGCTTGACATATCAAGTAACAGTAGGACTAAGCTTCTGCCCTTTATTAAGGCTGGGCAAGGCAGCCAAGTATGAGGAACAGGTTCCCAGGCCCTGCTCCCATTGTTAGGGGTCCCACAAGTAGATCAAACTACACAACTGCCACATATGTGTAGAGGACTTAGTTTGGTTCCATATGGGCTCCTTGGTTGTCACTTCAGACTCTATTAGTTCATATGAGTCCAGGTTAGTTCCCAGAGACTGGATGACCCAGAGACCTTGGAAAGAACCAAATATGATTGGGGAAAAACATGTCAATGTAATAATCCCTAACATATTGAGTTGGAGTCTAAAATTAATGCTATTGTGAGATGATCCTTTTTATTACTTGAGAAGGAAGGGAGAGGATAGAAGGGAGGGAGGAAGATAGGAAATGAGAATTCTTTCATGTGGAAGGGGTATTTATTGCTAGAGGGCAACTTATGGAGGTTTTAAAATAACCTATACAATTCTTTGATAACAGTCTTTTAATACATAGAATTCATATTCTTTTGTTTTGAATCTAGAAGTTTGTGGCTCCTTGAAAGGGGCTTTGCAGCTTATTGGCTTGGAATATTTCCTCTTCGAATGCCCTTTGATGGAAGTCAGCCATCATGTTGTGGATGGACTATGTCACAAAGACAGATTATGTGTGTAATGTCAAGTAACTCTCTCACCTAACACCATGCTTTCTGTCATGATAGCCAATGTCAGTGAAGCATGTAAAGAAGCCAGATTAAAAACATATCTTTCAGTCTTGACTATCCTTGCTCTAATTTCCTGCAGCCATCTGTGGCACTTTTATCCATTCTATCTGAGTCTTTGACACCCTAATACAGAGACGAAACACCTCTGTTATACTATATGTATGCTTCTACTCTCAATATTCTAAGGCATTGTTCTAGTCTTTGAAAGCCTTTAGTATAAACCATTTAGAATATGTGGGTAACAGTAGCACAGACACTGAGAGAAACAATTAATAAATGGGGCCTCCTGAAACTTAAAAGCTTCTATAAAGGAAAGGGACTTGGTCAACAAGACAAAACAACAGCCTACAGAATGGGAAAAGATCTCCACCAACCCCACATTGGACAGAGGTCTGGTCTCCAAAATATACAAATAACCCAAGAAATTGGTCATCAAAAGAACAAATAATTCAATAAAAAATGGTGTATAGACCTAAACAGAAAACTCTCAACAGAGGAATTTTAAATGGCTGAAAGATACTTAAGGAAATGCTCAACATCCTTAGTCATTAGAGAAATGTAAATCAAAACAACTCTGAGATTCTATCTTATACCTTTAAGAATGGCCAAGATCAAAAACACTGATGACAACATATCCTGGAGAGATTGTGGGGAAAAGGGAACACTTCTGCATTGCTAGTAGGAGTGAAAGCTGGTACAGCCCCTTTGGATATCAGTGTAGTGATTTTTCAAAATATTAGGAAACAACCTTCCTCAAGACCCTCAACTGAAAAATGGATAAGGAAAATGTGGTACATATACATAATGGAATATTATACAGCAGAAAAAATAATGACATCTTGAAATTTTCAGGCATATGAATGGATCTAAAAAACATCATATTGAGTGAGGTAACCCAAACTCAGAAAGACAATTAACATATGAACTCACTCATAAGTTGTTTTTAAACATAATATGAGGAAAACCAGCCTACAAATCACAACCCCAAAGAACCTAGACAACAATGAGAACTCTAAGAGAGACATACATTGATCTAATCTACATAGGAAGTAGAAAAAGACAAGATCCCCTGAGAAAATTGGGAGCATTGGGACCTTGGGAAAGGGTTGAAGGGAAGAGACAAGGCAGGGAGGGGACCAAAGAAAAATGTAGAGCTCAATAAAAAATCAATAAAAAAAGAAATGCAGGTAAGTAGTTAGTCATCTACAACAATCAAACTTGTACTTATGTTAGATTTATTTTCAAGGTCATACAGAGATATATTTTAGGTAGAGAGATGGTCTTTAAGCACTTCATAGACCTATAGAACATGGCATTTAAAAAGCTTTAATAATATAAGGCTTTTAATAAAAATGCAACACATATACTCCTGGCAGCCCCAATTTACTTCAAAAAAGAATGATGACCATGAAAGGACCTCCATATGAACTTTGATTTCTATGTAGTAAAGAAAAATCACCATTTAGTCAAGAAATTTCCCTTGCTTAAACTAATGAAATATGCTGTCTGTCCAAATTGGACAAGCAAGACACAAAAGAAGGAGACTACAGAACTTTGCCAAGACAAGGTAGGACAGTCCTTCAAAAATCCTGCTTCACAAAACTGTCTGTCAGATATTCTATGCCTGCATGCCAAAGAATGATGTTCCAAACTAGCAGAGCAATATTGGGCAACTGTCTAGGCAGTCAGTTGTTTCTGTCATTTCTTTAGTTTTGGAAGTTGCTTTCTCTATACTTTCTGTTTGCTCTGATAATATCATATCTTTCTTTGGTCTTTGATTAGGTTAAAGACTGGATAGTTATATTTACAGTCTTCTTTGTTACCAAATTCAGAAAAGAAACTCACAAAAGACTTGTAAAGTATTTAAGGTTGAGAGACATAAAAGATTAAGTTATTTATCTAAGAAAATGCTTTGAGGTATAAAAAGATAAATTTGGTAATACAACTTAGGATACAAAGTGAATTAGGTACAAAACTTCTGACTTACCAAAATAGGAAAGATAATGAAATAGTTTCTCTGAATTTGTCAAATACAGTTAGACTGGATGTTGTAAAGGTAACTTTTACCTGATAATTGTTCTTATTTTATACAGTTTTACTATGTTAGGGTTAAATCCCTTTCCTTTTGTTTAGACAAAAGGATGAAATGTAATTTTACACTGTGTGAAGATGTATTGCTATGACTGGTATAATAAAAGGCTGAAAAGTCAACAGGTAGGCAGGAGGTATAGGCAGGATTTCCAAGGACAGATAGGAAAAGGAGGAGATGAATCTAGGTATATAAGAGATGCCAGGGACATTGAGAGAAAATAGGAGATGCAGGATTGAAGGGAGTTAACACCACATGATAGACACAGGTTAATATAAATGTGTTAATTTAAGTTGTAAGGGCTAGTTAGTAAAAAACCTAAGCTATAGGTTGAGGTTTTGTAATTGACAAGAAATCTCCATGTCATTATTTGGGAGCTGACTTATGGGACAGAAAAAAATCCCCTTACAGTCCTGTAAGTTTTACACATCTAATCCCACATTTAAAAAGAAGTATTTGTGGTATGCATTTATATAGAATGTATGCACACATGTATATGTGCACACAGGCATACACAAATATACACACACATGTGTACACATATATGCCCATATGTGCATGCTCATGTATACACACACATACATACACACTACTAGGATGGACTATAACATGTATCATAGCCTGGCAGTTTAAATAACCACAATGCATTCTCTAACAAGTCAAGAAACTAAAGCCTAAGATCAAAGTGCCTGTCGTGTTGCTTCCTTGGCTGATTTCTTCCTGTGTCTCCACATGATGCATCCTGTATGCTAATCTGAGTCTTAATCTTTTATTATAAGGTTACATGCTAAATTAGCAGTAACCTAATAAATCTTATTTAGTCTTAATTGCCTCATTGAAGTTCTTATTTTTTTACATATAGTTATATTCTGAGGTATTAGGTCAATATATAGATTTTTAAGGAGTTACAATTTATCTCATGATTATATATATGTATTTAATATAGATAGTATTGTGATCTTTATTCATTATCTGACTATTATCTATCTATCTCTCTCTCTATCTATCTATCTATCTATCTATCTGTCTGTCTGTCTATCTATCACTTTTGAGAGATCTCTGCACAACCTCTAACTAGTGGAGTTGTAACTAATTTTAAATACTCGGCTAAACTTTAAAACCATTTTGTCATATGCCTTATTGTGTTCTGCAAAATGCATATTCTTGTTTCTCCAGGAATGATTGTGTCTGTTTACTGATTATATCATTCTCTTTCTTAGATAGGGTTTCTATTGCTGTAACAAAACACTACAGCCTAAAGCAAACTGGGGAGGAAAGAGTTTATTTTTCTTTCACTTCCACAATCTCTCATCAAAGGAAGTCAGGGCTAGAACTCAAGGCAGAAACCTGGAAGTAGGAACTGATGAAGAGGCCACAGAGGTATACTGTTTATTGGTTGGCTCTTTCTGGCTTTCACAGTTTGCTTTAATATACTATCTAGGACCACCTTCAAAGACATGGTACCACCCACAATGTGCTTGAATCTCCTACATCAATCATTAATCAAGATTTGTCTATAAGTCAGTTAAGATTCCTTCTTCCCAGATACGTCTAGGTTTGTGACAAGTTGGCAAAAAACAACCAGCTCATTCCCTAAAAAACAGTATCTGTTTAATGACACTTCTAACTTTCGTCTTTAAGGGAGGGGACAGGATGCATGTGCACCCACCAAGAATTCCTTCTACTCTTATAACGACACACTGGACCCTGAGATGTCATCTTATCAAATAGGCTCTGAAGGAAGTTTAGTTGAGTTTCGATCACATGGCGTGCCATCCGGTTTCCCGAAGTCCTAATTTATATGTCTCCACATCTGCCAACTTTTAAATTCAGAGTTTACCCAGTGAAAAGAGGACAGAGCTTTCTTATAAAAATGCTTTCTTGCTGCTTTCTATTTAATTATAAGAGAAGCAGCACAGAATATTCACAGAAAAAGAATCAAAGGAGATAAAAAATATTTCTTAGAAGTGTTTTCTTTCTTTTTTTTAAACCTTGGATCCAATAAAAGTGGGAAAAAAAATCCCTGGAGTTTTTTTTTCCTCTCTGCTACAGAAAAGTGCACACACACTGTAGGATGCACTGTATATACAATAATGCAGAATGCCAAGTACTAAATTCTTTTTATAGTAGATGACAGGGCTTCACAATCACCTGAAGTAGCTGAATTACCTTGTGGAGTAAGCCACACACTGTCTGTTTGAAGAATATGTTATATCCTTGCATGGAATGCCATTAAAAATAACACGCTACATCACTGGCAAAGGCTAAAATAAACTCCAAACAGTGAGACAGAGTGAAAGTTGGAATCCTTTATATCCCATGGCTCTGGGTCAATCACATCAAAGTCTGCAAGGCCAAACAGTCTCTCTGAGTCCCTGGATGTTTACTTACAGAAGTGGGCTGAGTCTCCGTTGTCCACTAGAAATGGCTTATATTTTATACATTAATGTAAGAAGACACAAGAAGCTTCGTGGACTCTTGTGATGGTCTCACAGATCTCCTGTGGAGGACTGTTGGCTGGGTCACCTTGTTTCTTCACTTTCAGTTTTGGGGATATGCTCACCCCCCATTTTTATCTCTTTTCAATATTTAAAGACTAATAAACAAGTAGAGAAATCCACCTTGATATCAGTTTCCCCCTTCACACCTGTGTTAGTGAGCAATTTACATGCTAGTTGATTTTGGTTATTTGTAGAGCTTTAGTTGTCCTCTGGGTATTCTACATTTTTTTTTTTTGCTGAGGACTTCTGAATTATCTGAAAGTTTTTCTAGTTCCTTGGGTTGTAAGCTTTGTGTGACTATGACAGAGACCCGAGACAATCAGTTTAAATGGAAGAATGGTTTAATTTGGCTCATGGTTTTACTCCATGATTTATTTGTTTTCTTATGTGGAGGCCTTTGGGCAATGAATCATTGAGAGAGAATATGTGGTGATGGAGGAGAGGGCTGAGGTGAAAGGGGTTGAGGGTCACTATCTCCTTTATGTGCATGCTCTAGATGACCTAATTTCCTTTTATTTTGCCCACCTCATAAAGGTTTCACCATATCTCCATAGCATCATAGGCTACTGACCAAGCTTTTAGCATGTGGGAATTGGGGGAATAGTTAAGACTCAAACAACATATCATTCTTCACTGCCTTAGTGACTTGATCTCCTTTCTTTCTGAATCATACAGCAGACAATTGTATTTTCTGTCTTACCTTTTAATCTATTTTCCACTTGTAATAAAATGTCTAAGAAGGCTATGACAAAGAATTTTTTGTTTAAAAACATGGTCCCAGAGGAGGAGACAATATTTTTTTTATTGTTAAAAGCAAAATTTACATTTACTCCCCTTGTTCCCGGTCCTCCCGCTCCCCCACTACCCCAC
>JAQHUG010000017.1:1731861-1744033 GCA_028555095.1 Dicrostonyx torquatus | reverse complement strand
TAGGCACCGGGCTTTTTATTGGCAATCCGGCTTCTGGGAGTATTGTCTCCCATGTGGTGTAACTTCTATTAAACTCATCTCGTATGGTGTGTGTGTGTGTGTGTGTGTGTGTGTGTGTGTGTGTGTAGTAAAACAGTTTATTTCCATTTGGAATTCTCAAATATTTCAGTTTTAATTATTCCTCCCCCCTAACTCCTCTTCAATCATACCCTCCAAACTTCCTTTCCACTTACAGTCAGCACAAATTATTTTATATAGGGTGAGGGAGAAATTGGAAGGGATTGAGGTGTGGGGAGTGGATTTTGGGAGATTTAGAAGGACAAATGAAATATTACCAAAGTACATGGTATACATGTATAAAATTCTCAAAGAACTAATAAAATATTGGATTAAATTTTTTAAAGGGAGTAGGAGAGAGGTATGTAAAAGGACAATAATTCCTCTATAGTATGTACTGACTTCCTTCTCAAGAAAGACTTGTCACTATTTCTTATTGTGACCATTTTTTGTTAATGAAAGAATCTGAGACTATGGTATTCTATCTCTTCTCTTGTTACTTTCAACTCATAAGTAGAAGGATTGATATAAACACACAGTATCTAATGCCATATTTCTTCAGCTTAAAACTTAGTGTGTCTCTCACATCAACAAGTGTTCATGATGGTCTCTCTGACCTTTTCTCATTCCTAGAGGAACAGTCTGGTGCAGGGGTCCAGAGACAAGTCAGAATATAAATATGAACACTGCATCAGACACCTCTGGTGGAAGCACAGAGAAGCATTTCAGAAGAGGAGCAGAGGGAAGCTGGGAGAAAAATAAGTGATGGCCACTGGGATTCCTAAGTTCTTTGGAGCAGTTACCTAGCATCTGTTTATTTGCTTTAATGATAGGGAGAAATATTGCCCCTGCGACCAAGCATTTCTCTGTTTTATATCAGACAGGAAACATTCTTTTGTTGGTTGAAATACACATAAATCTTAGAATTCTTTGCTTTCTTAAGATCTTTGAAATGGCAAATGAAACCCTAAGAGCAGCAGGACTGAGGGACTGGAGAGCCCTCCAGCTGCATTTGTTGCCGGAGAAGCTGAAAATTAAAAGACCAACAGCGTTGCATTTCCAAGCACTTGAACTTCAAAGAGTTTTGTTTGCAAGAACTTAGTTTTGTCATTTTTTTTCTTTTCCTCTATATAAAAGCTGGAGGTGAAGCAATTGAGCTATCTTGGTTTAAGAGAAGAGGGTGAAAATACGGTTGACAGGGTCCTCTATGAGTGTTTGTCTCTATGCAGATGACGAATGAAGTACAGGGTTCATAAAACCTTTCTAACAAGTGTGTTAACATCATTTTCTATGATACACAGTGCAGAAGACATAGAAGAATGTGTGTTGTAAACAGGCATCAGTAAGCATGCCTGCAGGAACCAGTGTGGTAGAGTCAAATGTCAATTTTCCTTCCTATACGTTAGATACTTCCTCATAAGTGCCTCCATGTCTTTGTCGAGTCAAGTACACAGAACTACAAGAAAATGGTTTCTTTTCACTTGAAGAAATCACTTCACTAGAACTGGAAAACCGAGACTTAAATTCTGTTTTTGTTATTTTGTGAGTTGATTTTATCTCTTTAGTTATTAAATGTATTGCAACATGCCAGGAATAGTCTGAGTACACAATTACAAAATATAGTGGTAACAAATTTAATTCTCAGCTATTGTCACTGTTCCTCCACATTCTGGAGGAGGTGGAGTCACAGAGGTATTAGCGTTTTCTCTGCCACAGATCTAGTAAGCAGCTGAGCCAGCATCTAGTCTAGACCTACTCTTCTCACACAGCACTACTACATAATTGGTATGATTTTGTGTACTCTACATATATTTTGTTTTAACTGCAGTTATATCACAGATGAAAGTATGTGGGCATCAGTGACATAATTTGGAGAAAGAGTTAACTTCAAAATATTATGACAGGCCTTTCTTTTCTATGTGTACAGAAAATTTATGCAATACTATACAGATAAACGACTTATGAAATACTATTTGTATGCTGTTCTGCTTTATGGAATTAAAAAATATTACTTTACTACTTTTATTTGTTATGTGATGTAATTGTGCATCGTAAATGTTATTTAAAATATAAAATGGCTGCTTCTGTTATAATTCTAAATACTAATTACCCATATAACCCATAAACTGTGAAATAGTACTAGTAATTTTCCCAACTTATGAGTGATAGAGATTTAGAGAGGAGAAAGTTGAGGCATAACTAGAGTAACACTTGTGGTTCTCAAATCTAAATTTTTAATTTTTCTAAAATATTTTAAGTTCGGTAGTTTTTTTCCTAATTCAGCTTGAAGGACTGGAGCTCAGAATGTAGAGGTTTTATCTTAATTCATTAATTAATTTTATTTACTGCCACTCAATTAGTAGGGGCTTATTGAAACCAGATAAGAAACCCTTGTCTTTCTGATATCAATTTTATTTGCTTTCATACTGTTCCTCTTCCTTGTTTAACAAAGAATTATTTTCCCCACTCCCAAATACACCCCTCCACTGTGTAGCGGTGTGCTTTCCCTCTTTCTGTGCAAAAATTCACTAGCAATGACACATTCTTCCTATTTAGCCATGTCTCCCACACTGGGTAATTTTCATTAGTACAAGAGTTAAATCTGAGTTTCTGAATAGTGTATAGGAATTTCTTCTATACTATAAAGATGACCCACGCCATCTTTAGCTACATTTCTCATCCCCAGAAGGCTAGGGATTTATAAAATTATATGATAAAGGTATTAACTGCTATTGGTTCTCATTTAATTTGGCCTCACTCTTATCTTGATCATCTTTTTACTAGGTTAAGATTAAGAAATTATCAAAGCCACTGTTCACTTGTGGGTTGGTCTAATTATATAACCCAAATATAATATAAGCTCTATTAATATACCAATCAGTCTGTGTGTAGAGGTCAGAGTTTAAGATTGCCAACCCATTCTATACTTGCATGGATACTGCTTACTAATTTCTATGACATTCTAATATGAGAGGGCTGGAGAGATGGCTCAGTGGTTAAGGTGAGTTGCTATTCTTACAAAAAATCAGATTCAATTCCCTGGACTACTCGCGTGGTGATTCATAATAACCAGAAACCTAGTTCCAAGGGATCCTATACACGTTTTTGACTTCTGTAGGTACAAGGCCTGTACACAGTGCACATACACACATACAGCCACTCATGCTTACACAAAAATAAACAAATTGAAAAGTAAACAAAATTATAGCATCTGATAGTATCTGTTGTTTCTTATTTTTCTTTCTCTTTTTCTTATTTTTTCTTGTTTCTACTTCTTCCTTATTCTTTCTCATATATTATCAAGTCAAGTTATAATTTTATGTTAGTAATGTAACTTTCGAATGAGTATTTAAAGCTTAGTGAGTTCCCACTGGATTTATAGTCTGAATAAATTCCTGATATAAAATATATATTCTGCTTTATTTTGAATAACCACCATGGAAGAAATGTCTTATTTGTATATTAAGATATATTAATAAAATATTGTATATCTTATTATTTCATTTAAAGAATGTATTGTCAATATGTGATACTTTCATTTTACTAATCTGTGCTTGTTAAATTGTGGTCATTTTTTAGGACACTTAATTTTTAAGTTTCTCAGGATTTGTCTAACTTTTTTAGTTGAAGACTAGTTTCATTAATTTTGTCTTCTTTTTACGTGAAGTATGCAACTAAGATTATGAGTTTGTGTCCTTTGCATTTCTCATATTTTGTAAACTATGAAATTCGCTATATCATTTTTTTCACTTTAGCTGTGTTCTAAATATTTTCTAATAGCAATCATATTATTTACTTAACAGTTTATTTAATAGTATTAAATGCAGCTTTCCAAATGCATTATGTTCCTATTCATCAATATTTTATCAATCATTAATTTTGAATGTGGTTGCACTGGCACCGACCACAATTTCTGGAAGACAGTGTTTGCATCCAAACACTTGGGCAGGTGAGTCCTTTTCCCCGAAGCAAATAAAGGAATTAGAGGTCACACGAGTGTGAATGGTACACGAGAATTTGCATGATCAGGGAAGGAACCATGAGAAATGGCAAAGTAGTACTTCCCAGTCTCCAGACAGCCAAGGCCTAGGAATGTACAGCCTCCAACTACACATATAAACTCTCCTGCTCCCGCTGTCTTCTACTTCCTAGAGGAAGGAACAAATGATGGCAAAGAAAGATAAAGCAATCACGACATCTTTGTTCCTACTTTGGAAGTCCACAGTGTGTGGGCATGAAAGCACGTGCAAGAAGTACATGAATAGAACTTTTTTAACGAGTATTTCTTTATTTCCTGTCAACATTCTACTGGAATGCAGTTCTGTCACTCACAGGAAGACTTCAGATGATGAAACCTGCTCTGGCATCTAAGGTAAGAATAAGGATTTCCAGCCTGATCAAGAGAAAGTAATTGTAGTGAATAAAATTCTGAATAAAATGTAAATTCAGGTTATCTTTTATTTGTTTGTGGAAAGGATTATTACTGGGAGGGATTATAACATGCTGGTTAGTCTCTAAATGTGAATTTTTTGTAAGTCACTGGTTTCTAAGTGCAAGCAGCAGCGTTGCTTGAGCAAAGGCAGAGACTTCTTTGTGCTTGTGCACAGTTAGGTGAACTCTGTCTGTTTAGGGGAACCATTACATCCCTCTATGCTTCCCCACAACACACAACGTAACTTGAATAGCACGGGGCTGCACCTGGAAAGTTACATGTGATTAAATACACTAGAAAGTGGAGCCTAGTGCTTCACAATGCCCTGTAAACTATGACAACAAAAATACCTTTGCTTTTCTGTTTTCATATTAAGAATGAAAGAAGTACAGAACTTCCACACGTGTGATGAAGTTAATGAGGTATTCTGCCACAAAGAACATTTAGAGGCCCTGCTAAGAATGGTTAAGTATTATTTGTATTATTAATAGTCCATTTGCACTCTCATGATACAAATCCTCAGTGCCATAACGTCTTTTTCTCTATCAGAATAAATATGTGTATTGTAATATAGGGCTGGATAACATGCAGAAGCTGGGGTTCTGATAGCCTCACTGTTCCGTTATCGCTATTGCTCAAGGGACACAGAAAGAATGTCACATTTCCCTGTCTTCAACAGTCTCAGCTTCCCACATACATTCTTCTGAATCTCAGATAATGAATTTTTTGACTGAAGCCCATGGTCCTTGGGCGTCACAAACACTAAAATAGTGGTTTGCTCAAATTGATGAACAAATCTGCTAAGACTCCTAAATTATGTCTCATAGGGTTCAAATGCTATTAGAGCAGATTACCTCAATTACTTGTGAATAAATTAGTGCACAGAAAAATCCTTTGAAAGCTTAGACTATGCCTTATTTCTGAATAAAATTGCTCAACGTGCTCAGTTAACAGAAAGCATTAGTTAGCAAAACTTAACTGACTCAGTGGTTCTAAGTTTATTCTACAAACTCCTGTTTCTGGCTCCTCTAACTTTTGGATTTTGTAGACCTTACTTCTGATTTTGCTAAAACACTCTTCCCACTGTCTATAAGTTACCAATGTTTTCTTCATTGAACCATCCATTGCTGTTCTTTGCTCAATTTCAGACATTTTTCATACCTCGTTTTGTATATTATACTATCAGAAATGCCTTCCTTGAGTGCATACGGTAGATTGGATCCCCACTGATGTGTGCCCCATTAGCTAACATAAAATTAACAATTCTCTGGTATTATTGCCTTTGTGATTAAATATTGTATGTTAGAAATAATAAACTATGCCTTTTTGTATTAACATTGTGTGTTGTGACTCAGCATAGTGTCTAGTGAAGAAAAGGCATTTAATAAAGAATAACTGGATGAACAAGTAAATAATACCACAATTATGATTTGCTAATGATGCAAATCACATTACTGTTGCTAATGAAGCTACAATAATAGCTAGCACTAATTTCTAGATAAGCACCACCAAGAAATAGGAACAGCAAGCAGGAACAAAGTAAATATAATGAATAAGAAAGTAAGTATAAATAAATCATAGCATTATGATTGTGATTTTTTGTCTTTGTGCTGTTCCTGGAATTTTTGAGAATTTTTGTTACAGTTTTATTACCTTAGTTATTTTTCTAATGTTGAGAGAAAATACCATGACTATGGTAGCTTACAAAAGAAAGCATTCAATTGTTAGAGTCCATGGTTATCAAAGTCGGGAACATGACACAGGTAGGCAGACACAATAAGCATGATGCTGGAAACAGTAGCTGGCAGCTTACATCTGATCAGCAAGCATGAGGGAGAGAAAAAAATACACCCTCCGTCAAGACTATATCTCCTAATCCTTCTCAAACAGTTCCACAAACTGGACCAAGTAGTCAAACATATGAGCCTATAGGGCCACTCTTGTTCAAACCAGTCTGATATAAACAAAATCACAGCTCAGGTTTAGTCTTGTCAAAACCATATTCAATTGACCACATCAGGAAATAGCTAGGTGTCAGAAGTGACCAAAGAGAGCCTTTCTAGACCTTTTAAATATAAATGTTATAATAATTCTCATCTTACATTGGGACAAAATATTATTGAACTAATAGAATGTACGTTATTGATACCACATACTTTCTGATACCTTTTCCTTTCATTCAGGTATGTTTCCACTCAATAGTTACTTATAGATCAGACAGCATTTATGCAAAAATGTACTGAGTAAAATTAGTAAATATATCAAAAGAAATATATTTGAGAATTCAGATGGGTAATACATTACTAATTGTATTGGCTGATTTTGTGTTTCAACTTGACACAAGCTAGAATTGTCAGAGAGGAAGGACCCTCAGTTGAGGAAATGCCTCCATGAGATCTAGCTGTAAGGAATTTGCAATTTGCTCAATTAATGATCAATGGGGGTCGGCCCAGGCCATGGTGGGTTGTACTGGTAGTGAGGAGAGTTACCAAGGCTAAGTCACTGGGGGTACCATTAGTTTCTTTCTGGTAGAACTAATTGAGGTGACTGAATATTCTAGAAGAACACCAACTAGAAGATATAATTCATCGAGTGTAAGGGAAGTCTTGCTGACTCAGGCTGGATCTATAGCTAATGATGGGACTACAGAAATAATATTTGATCTGGAATATACGATCAAGCTGCAGCAGATAGTACTTGCTAATGTGGAGTGTGCAAAGGAAATAGAAGAATTAAGGAGGATCCAGCTCTCGAGCTGAACAGCTGCATAGTTGATATTATTTGCATATATTGTTTAAAACAATGAGGGATTTCAGTGTAGCAATGAGCAGAGGGATTAAAAAAGTATTGTGAGCAACTCCACACAGAGAGTAATCCTCAATGAATGTGAAAACAACTTAGAAGACAGACTGCAATAATTGCCGGGGGTGGGCTGTGGAAACTGTAGTTGTATTAGTTATTACCAGGCTGGCTTGAGGCACGTATTTTGGAATCTATGTCCAGCTGAGTGCCCTGTGTCATCTTCCGCATCGTTACCTGGTTCTGTTTTTCTTATACAACACAGCTTTTAAAATATTATTGCTTCCAGGACTTTTTCTTTATCATTAAGTTTGATTCTGATGTGTATTTTCTTTATGATTTTTTTCCTACTATGGCCTCATTGAAAAATTTGAGTCTGAAATCTATATTTTCCATCAAATTTTTGGAGTTTCCAACCATTATTTTTCTAATGCATGATTTTTGCCCTATTGAATTTCTCCTGTTTCCCTGGCTTGACTATACATACATATGTATATGCTACAGATTTTGATATTGTCCCTGGCTCCCTGAGGCAGAGTTCATTTTATTTTCAGACTTGTTTGTCTTTTCCTTTTTTTTTTTTGAGATAGGGAAAGTTCTGTTTGTTAATTCTCATGCACATTGTCTGTTTTCTTGTATAATGTTCTCTTTTCTGATGAGCCAGTTCCAGAAAATTACATATCATTTCATCATGTGGTTTTAGATGGAGAGTTTCTATTTAGTTCTTTATTTGAGTCCATTTTTTTATTGGTAACTGGTGTCTTCTCATTCACTATGAGCATAGTTTATTCCTCTGAATATACTTGTATTTACTTTCATGAAGTTTTGTAGTGTTTTAATTTTTCACTTTTGAGTTATCTTGGGTTTGAGTTTTATAAAATAATAAAATTCATACTGGCACAGAGAAAATGGAAAATATACAATATTGATTTTGTAATTGAGTCTGTGATACTCCACACATACCCACATTCTATGGCAATTATAATAGTCAGTTTTATAGAATGATGATTCCACGTTGGCCCTTGACTTAAACTATTTTACTGAGTCATTGAAATTTCATTAAATCAACTCTTCAAATAAATAAAATTCTGACAGTATAGATGAAAAAAACTAAATCTTAAAGATCAAGTTGTATACCAAAAATATGGCAAAAGGCGGAACTTAGATTTAGAAACAAAGATTTTGTTAGCCACTAAGCCAAGGAGGAAACTTTTTAGGGGCAAACTCCTATCTTTATGTCAGAAGTTTCTTTCCTTTACTTTTAGCTAATGCCTCACTGTATAATCTGAACATGCCCACCCCACACACTCATGGCTATCATGTTAACCTCTTAAACATCTGTACCCTGACCCCAAACAGAGATTGTTTAGGGGATGCTTCTCTTTCTGTCTTTTTCTTCCTTCCTTTTCTTTCTTTCTTTCTTTCTTTTCTCTTTCTTTTTTCTTCCTTCCTTCCTTCCTTTCTTTCTTTCTTTCTTTCTTTCTTTCTTCTATTTTTAGATAATCAAATTATAATAGTTCTACTTCTTAACTGAGCATGCTCAAGATGTATTCTTTAACTGATTATAATTAGAGGTGGTCCATCTCGCATACAAGTGTAGGATCACTGTGTAAAATCCTCATACTTTGTTTGAATAGGACATTATTTGCAAAATAACTCAAATGCTAATCTTGCTTGTTGCAGGTAATAAATCTTCCTCACTCTAGTTATCTCACGACTGCTTATTTTGATTTTACATTCAAAAGATGCATAGCCATTGCATCTGTTGCAAGTTTTTAGCTCTAAGGACATCTGAGTCATATCTAGCAGATCTAGAGACAAACATCTGTCTCCATACCTGAATCGATGCTTTATTTATCCATTCATACATACATGAATTTATATGTGAGTGTATGATGTTATAAAGATATAGTGTATATAATTTAAGACACAGTATTTGTTTGAATAGTATCTTTCTCATTTCCTATTATAAAATTAAATGTAATAACTCAGAATCTAGCTCAAATCATGAGTAGATTTTTTCAGTTCTCAGCCCACACTATTTTACTTTCTTCTATTCCATTCAATACACCTCTCCCTAGACGGCCCAAGAGCATATTGTATTAATTCCCCATCAAGGTAAGTATTTAGTTCAGCGTTTCTAACATCTTTTCAAATAGTAAAGAAGTCATTAAGTTGTTCTTTTCATGATATTTTACCTTTTGGGATTAGTTATGTTACATAATCGAATATTGACATCAGTGAAAACCTAGGTATCTAAAACGTGTGATCTAAAGAATGGGGCATGTTAAATGTTGACATGTCTTTATTCTGCTTTTCTTTTCCTTAAAAGTTTGCCACTTTCTATTCTGAAATCAATAATGTAAATGTTTTTCTCCAGCTGTGTACACCTATTTCAGTATGACAGGTATTACATTACATTGTTCAAAATCAATACCATGATTCTGTTTTTCATTAAGATGTGATGTGTCTAAGTATTTCAAAACAGTAATGATAGAAGAAGGGAATGACAAAGATAGTGGCTAGAGATTTGATAATTGGTGTAACTAAAGAACATGATTTTTCTCAGTTTTGACACATGTTATATTTCTATCTTTCATATATCTCATTAGAATTTCTTTGAAATACACAATAAAGCTGAAAACAAATCAGGAAAGCTGATTTTATTGTCATTAAGTTGTCAGACATAGTAAGATTTATGGTGAGGGGGCATCAGTGCACACAAAGCCACTTTGAATTTTGAAAGTTTTAATTGCATTACTTTCTTTGGAAGTTAGGTTTTTACCAGGATATGTTTTATATGAGAATTAAAGAAATTTATGGTTCTAAAATATCCACAATTAGAGAAAAATATAAAGCTGGTAAATACTTAACCTATTAACCTATAAAATTGACTTTTCCTTTGAATAAAGAAAGTTTTCTATTCCAACCTTTCTTTAATCTCTTGTAGAAATATCTATCTATTTTCAGTGATGTTTCATGACCAATCTGCAAAACGAAGTCTGTGGATTCCTTTGTCTTTTTACAAATCTATGATTGTTCCACCATATGCATTCAATTATAAAAGGTAAAACCTTTCCTTTCTTATTTCTGCCTATCATTTCTGTCTAGTCTAAGGAAAACTAACAGTGGGAACCCATCCCTGGGGTTGTTTGTATTCTTCATGTGTGGTTTTTCTTTCTCTGTCAGAAGCAACTATTTTGTGGGAGACCCAGGGCTTGGGGACTGGTCACATGTCAGTGTCTGAGTGAGAAAGCTTTAATTTCTCAGTTCAGAAGACTAAATATTAAATCATTAAGGCCGTTCACTTGCTTTGTGAATGGGAGGGTCCTACTCACAGTCGTTGTGGGCTTTCTCTTTTTGAGTCCATGGTATATGTTGCTGTTTTTACTGACAATGCAAAGAAGGACTCAGACTTTTTGATTTAAAAGAGGATGCGGAGCTCATATGGTATACACAACTTTCCAGGATCATACTTGTTTTTCTGCTTTGCCTGTTTTTCATGTATTTTGATGGGTTTCAGAATGAACCAAAGATAACCAAGGACACTGGCAAACATATAATATTTTTATTGAGAAGCAAAGTGTAGCAAGTACTAAAATTGTAACTTGAGATTGTGTAGAGGGCTCCCACAAATCACCTGACAAAAGACAAAAATGTCTCATTGTAGCATCTTCCAGAGGCCCATATTGGCATTTTGGGAGATTAGTGCTCAGGGACTGAAGAACAGTGATAGAGAAAGCTGAAATGCAACCATGTACATCAAGGATCTTTCTTAGGATGAACACTTGTCTTAACATGAGGTGTGAACGATACCTCTCATAGTTCTTAGCATGCAAACCCTTTAGCACCTGAAAATTATAGATTCTACAAAAACAATGACCTTTGAGACAGTAAAATTGAGAAGTTATTATTTATAAGGTTTAGCCATATGAATTGCAAACATTCACACAAGTTCCTCAGTGTTTAAAGAGTGCTATCACAAATAAGTGATACCTAAAGGCAGCAAACATCTAAAAAGAAATAAGCTCTTATTTATCAACCTATGTCCATAATTCTAGTAAATAATATAAACTATAAAAGTGATTGTTAAATTCTTTTAGTGGTTGACTTCACATGTACTATGTTTATCTGTAGTCAGAGTCTAAGTTCTTAATGCTTCCCTATGTTTCATTGTTATATGCTTTTTTCTTATACATACAGGCATATATATGTATAGATATATAATATCTCTCTCCCTGCTCTCATCTCTGTCCTTCCTCTATCTCGACCATCCCATTCTGTAAAGTTCTTCCCTCCCCTCCTCCTCTTGCCGCCTTTCCTCCTCCTACCCTCCCCACTCCTCCCACTCCCATGCTCCCTATCCTGCCAGTCATTCCTGTTCATTTCCAATTTCCAGGTGGGTCTATATATATTTTTCTTTTGGGTCACCTTATTACTTTGCTTCTCTAGGATAATGAACTATAGGCTCAATGTCCTTTATTTATAGCCAGTATCCACTTATGAGTGAGTACACACCATATTCATATTTTGGCTTTGTGTTACCTCACCCAGGAAAGTGGTTTCTAATTCCATCATTTGCATGCAAAATTCAAGATGTCATTGTATTTACTGCTGAGTAGTACTCTAATGTGTAAATGTGCCACATTTTCTTTATCTGTTCTTCAGTTGAGGGGCATCTAGGTTGTTTCCAGGTTCTGGCTATTACAAATAATGCTGCTATAAACATAGTTGAACAAATGCTTTTGTAGTATGATTGATTATCTTTTGAGTATATTCCCAAGAATTATATTGTTAAACCCTGAGGTAAATTGATTCTTTCTGAGAAATTGCCATACTGATTTCCAAAGTGGTTGTACAAGTTTGCATTCCCACCAGCAATGG
>JAQHUG010000017.1:1715590-1728778 GCA_028555095.1 Dicrostonyx torquatus | reverse complement strand
GTTCGATTCAGTAACTCTACAGCTGATAAACAGTTTCAATAATGTGGGAAGGTACAAGATCAACTAAAATAAAATCCATAGCTCTCCTATATACAAATGATAAGGAAGCTGAGAAAGAAATAAGAGAAACATCACCATTTACAATATTCACAAATAACAAAATATCTTGGGGGTAACACTAACCACAGAAGTGAAGGACCTCTGATGGGGAATCTCCTTCAACCAAGGACCTTTGAGTGGCTGGATCAGTTTGTGGTACTACCTACTTGCCCCTCTCTTCTCATGCTCCACACTTTGATATTGGACCATATTCTGGTTCCATGAGATTTCCCTTTTAATAAAGAAAAATCTTAGAATACTGTATTAGTAGTTGTCTTGGGATTATTTGACTTGCATTTTCCCCATGAGATGCATTCAACATCAGACCTGTTCAACAAGAACTTTACACTTTTAAACAAAAAAGAAATTGCTGAAGATATCAGAAAATGGAAAGATCTCCCAAGCTCTTGTATAGGTAGGATCATGTTGAAATACCATGGGTCAGGAAATAGCAGGCTAACTACAAGATAGACCAATTATATTTTTCTCTACTATAAGGGGCAAACCCACAAAACAGGAATAAGAAGTCCAAGCTCAGCTATGTAGTGTGGGAACCACAGAGAAAAAGTGAATTGGACCTCCCAGTGTTTTTCTTCAGGTACCCAAAATTCACGCTCAAACTTGGTTCTACCTCTTAAAGTTCATTGGCTGACAGAGATTCCCCATCAGGATCAGCATAGTAAATATGGCAATCCTACCAAAAGTAATCTACAGATTCAATGCAATCCCCATCAAAATCCCATAACAATTCTTCATAGAACTCAAGAGGACAATACTCAACTTAATATGAAAAAACAAAATACCCACTATAGGCAAGACAATCTTCTACAATAAAGGAACTTCCAGAGAATTCACCATTCCTGACATCAAGCTCTATTATAGAGCTATAGTAAAAAAAAAAAAAAAACAGCTTGGTACTAGCATAAGGACAGAGAGCAGAACCAATGGAATCTAATCGAAGACCCTGTTATTGATCCACACACCTATAAACACCTGATTTTTGACTTAGCTAAAATTATACAATGGAACAAAGAAAACACCTTCAATAAATAGTTCTGGCATAACTGGATGTCAACATGTAAAAGGATGCAAATAGATCAGTATCTCTCCCCATGAGCAAAACTTTTAAGTCCAAATGGATTAAAGACCTCAACATAATTCCAGCCACACTGAACCTCGTTATAGAGAAAGTGTGAAGTAGCCTTGAACTCATGGGTGCAGGACACCACTGCCTAAACATAACACCAGTATCACAGGCACTGAGAGCAACAATTAATAAATAAGACCTCCTGAAACTAAGAAGCTATGGTAAGGCAAAGGACATAGTCACTAAGACATAATGGCAGCCTCCTGAATGGGAAAAGATCTTTACTAACCCCACATCAGATAGAATACTGATCTCCAAAATATATTTTAAAAACTCATGAAACTAACATCAAATTATCAAATAATCCAATCCAAAACATGGAGTACAGATCTAAACAGAGAATTCTCAAAAGAAGAGTTGAAAATGACCAAAAGACACTTAATAAATTGTTCCACATCCTTAGCCATCAGAGAAGTGTAAATCAAAACGACTCTGATATAACATCTTACACAGACCACTTAGAATGGCTAAGATCAAAAACACCAATGACATCTTATGCTGGAGAGCATGCATCATAAGGGGAACACTTCTCCATTGCTCGTGAGACTGCAAACTTGCCCAGTATCTTTGGAAATCAGTATGGCGGTTTCTCAGAAAATTGGGAATCAATCTACCTCTTGGGCATATACCCAAAGGATATAAACTCATACCACAAGGACATTTACTCAACTGTGTTCATAGCAGCATTATTTATTAATAGCCAGAACCTGGAAACAACCTAGATGCTTTTCAACTGAAGAATGGATAAAGGAAATGTGGTACATTTACACAATGGAGTACTACTCAGTAGTTAAAAAAAATGACATCTTGAAATTTTCAGACAAATGAATCACACACACACACACACACACACACACACACACACATTCTGAGTGAGGTAACCCAGACTCAGACAAAAATGGTATGTACTCACTCGTAAGTGGATATTAGATGTAAAGCAATGAATAACCAGCCTATAGTCCATGAACCCAGAAAAGCGAGGTAACAAGGAGAACCCTAAGAGAGGCATACATGGATCCCCTGGAAAGGGGAAACAGACAAGACATCTTGAGAAAATTAGGGGGAGGGGGATAAAGGAGGGTAGAAGTTGAGGGGTATGGGAGAAGGGTTGGGAGGAGAAGAACATGAGGAAATGGGATGCTCAAATGGGGGAAGGACAATGAGGGAGAGCTAGGAAAGAGATATCTTGATTGCGGGAGTTTTTAAAAGAGCTATCAAGAAACATAGCACTAGGGAAATTCCCAGGAATCTACAAGGATGAACCCAGCTAAGCAACAGTAGAGAGGACACCTAAACTGGCTTTCCACTGTTATCAGTCTGATGACTACTAATGGAAGTAGATACAGAGATCTACAGTGAAGCACTGGGCTGAACTACCTAAGATCAGCACAAGAGAGGAAGGAGCGACAATTTGAGCAAAGGGTTCAAGACCATAATGGTGATACCCACAGAAACAACTGACCTGAGCTAGTAAGAGTTCACTGCCTCTGAACTGTTGTTAGCAGGGGAACCTGCATAAAAATAGATTAGGTCCACTGAACGTGGGGTACAGCTGCGAGCCTTTGGCAGTCTGTGGAGATACACTAGTAGTGAGACCAGGATTTCTCCCTAGTGCTTGAACTGGCTTCTAGGAGAACATTCTTTTTGGAGGGATACCTTGCTCAGCCTATATATAGGGTAAGATGGCCTTGGTCTTGCCTGGAAGTGATATCAAACTTTATTGACTCCCTATGGGCAGCCTTACCCTTTCTGAGGAGTGGATGGGGAAGTGGGGTGGAGGGAAGGTGAGGGAAGTGGGAGGAGGAGAGGGAGTGGGAACCGGGATTGTTATGTAAAATGAGAAAAGATTGCGTTAAAAAACGTTCTTAATAAAAAAAAAGAGGCTTCAATGTAGTGCAGAGTAGTTAAACAAACAAAACAAAACAAAAATAACAACAAAAAGACTTTGGAACCACAACAAGGGTTGAAAAATAAGTGTGCATTATAGAGGAAGGGAGACCCCTGTCATTAGTTTTTGCAGAGCTCTCAGGTCACACCAAGTAACTAAATACCAATGACTGTGCCGACTGACAGTTATTAAACACAAGATCAACTGTCTACAGAAATACTTTTCTTTAACTTTGAAAATGCAGTGAGTAGGGTAGTAAGAGCAAAATTGAGTTCTGCTTATGCTTCTGATAACTGATGTGAAAATGTTTTGTGTGCTTAGGTGTTAAAGCTAATATTTCTAGTTTTCAATTTTAGTCTTGCTTTGCATTTTTTGAAAATTTCCCCAAATATTAGCATTTTAATAATAATTATTTTTTACTTTGAAACATTCCAATGCAAGTGGCTGCCAGCTGTTTTAGACTAAATGCCAATGTTCAGGTTAAAGTTCCCCAAGGGACTTGTTTTCTCCTTATTCATCTTGAGAACAAGTGTCTTGAAAGTTACAAATAAAGTTACTATTTTCCTTTAAAAGAGAACTTTAAAATGTTACTTTATTAACAGTCAAAGGGTCAATCTAAAGAACAGAGGTACTAAAAAGAGATTTATTTATTAATTTCCTGACCTTGAGAAACTAATTAAGCTTTAGTTCTTTGTTGCAAAATAAAGATTGTAATTTTTCTACATCTTACAAGTGTCTTGCTCGTGTTAAAGGGTATATCCAGCTATAGTTTATCGGATACATTGTACTTTGAGAGAGATAGAAAAAATGGCTAGGATTGCATCCTTGAATTTTAAGGGAACTTCGGTTTGGAAAAGATTTATGATTTTTGTCCCACATCCTTGGTTAAATAATTGGTGGTTGCAATGTCAAACTTAGATCCTTTGTCCCTTATCAATACAAAGACATTAAAGCATTCCATGTTTTCTTACCTTGTTACCAGTGTTTTTCATCATTATCTTAAAAGGAATTGAAAACAGCAATCCTGTTACTCCACTGTAGAATTTTAGCCATACGCTAAATTATATTTGAGCATTTGAGTTTTTATGAATTGAGAATAATTTGAAACTTGTTAAAAAGAGCCTGTGTCTAGGAATTTATAGGTGTTACAATAATAGATCCCACCAGTGCTATGCTGTTCATAACTGAGCAGGGATGGACCACATGTTTTGGAGAGAAACAGAAGCATTCTATCTATTGAAAGACTTGAGTGGAGGATGGGGAGGAGATAGCTGTGCTTAGTGGGGGGAATTTTGAAATATTTTCTTTGGGTGTTTTTACTGTCTTTGGAAAATAAGATTCATGGGACTTGCATTTTGAATGAATAGTCTGGTTTCTAAGCAGTACTTGGCCAAAGTCAAGAGTAATAAATATTATTGAATAATAACTGTTAATTATAGCTTAACATTTATGATTTTAAGTTTCATTCATAAAGTATCGCCACCAATTTCGCGAAGTTTGTTTTCATAGACTGTACCAATAGTCCACAACACTCCTGGGCTCTGTTATTCAGTCCCTCACTGCTTTTCAGTGGGATGCTAATTTGGTGTTCACATTCAGACCCTCCCCTCTGTTCACAAGAGGCACTTACGGTATGGATACTCCCAACGGGTTTTCAAGTTCTCATTTGTTCCTGTGAGTAAATGACTTAACAAGGACATCTCATTATTGTCTTCTATGTCAGGAGATTTTGCCAGCAAATGTGATGTGGTTTCACAAAATAATGCCACAGTCATAAAATTCACAAAAATTTTATACTTCTGAACAACAGCAAAAATATTTACCAAGCATTTTCCATAACAAATTTGGGTTTATTTTTATTGCTATGATTATTATTTATGTTTTGTTGTTGTTTTATACAATATAGATAAATGCTATTTTGATTGCCTAAAAACAAGAACACATAGAACTAGGAATATGGAAATAGAGTAAAATATGCTTGAAGGTAACTCTACCAGCCTGTAACTTCTGTAGTTATCTCAGCTTCCTGAGTACAGATACTAACTTTAGTACCAGCTCTGGTATAAAATGTGGAGTCAATTTTTCAAGGATCTGGATCTATTCACTTTATGTGTAGGTTCCAACAAATAAAAGTCCATCCACTTCAGCATCCCATGCAAAGTATACACAGTACTTTCTGCTGCCACAGACTGTTTCTGAGCGTGTAACTACCGCAGTTGCTTTGGGAGACCACGTTCTATAAGACATGGTAAAACAGGTGCGGAGTCTAATGTGTGTTAGTCTTTGGCTGGTGAGGTGAGGTGTGAGTGGTTGGGTGGCTGTCTTCCTGGCAATGCCAAGGCTGTACTCACTGTCTGAACCCTCAACAGAAGGGTGTGAGTCCTGTATACTGTCCACATTTCTTCCATCAGGATCACTACATCATTATCTGCGGGAAATCTCAAAATATCTGAGCTCTCTGGCAACAAAAGCATTGTGGAATTCACAGCAAGGCCACATGCCTTCAAACACTAAAATGAAAAGTCATTTGTGGACGTTATATATCCAAGTGATTGATCAATCAAAACACAGGAAACCTGTGTAATTACAGCACAGAATTTTCTGTCCACTGTGTAGCAGAACATAATGAGAAAGAAAAATAATTTGTTGGACTTTTCTTCCAGAGGAAATTAGGTCTAGGATTGACAGGTTTTGAGAATTCTCAGGTTTTGTAAATTCTCAAATTATTTGGTTTTCTTAGAATTTTTTTTTAAGTTGCTGGTTGTACTAACTGTTTGGACAGGAATTTTGTATTAATACTTTAGTACCTTGGTGAAAATTTTGAGGGATGCTAAGCTGTTTTATAATGCCTTATTGTTTTCTTTGGCTGTCAAAAAATGTACTTTTGAAACCCCATTTTTCTCTTATTTTTTTATCTTGTGTAAAGTATAGCTTAAATGTATTGTGTGACACTTGTTGGAATATCTGATTAATTTTAGTCTCTGATTGATCTTCTGATTTAGTGTCATTTTTCCAGTTGTCAACACACATTCAAATAAGACTCATTCTTGAAATAAGCAAAAGATGGGTTTCAATAATTCAGTAATTCAATGATGTACTTAGTAGTCAACGTACATTTATTTGCCCATTTATTTACTCATGAATGCATTAAGTATTAATTATCATTTTTTCCATTTTTTACTTACTATGAAGTGTGTGTGTGTGTGTGTGTGTGTGTGTGTGTGTGTAAGTGTGGGGACTCATTGGTGCCAAAGGGCATCTCTGAGATTTAGATGACAGCTTTTGGAATATGGTTCTGTCTTTCTTCCATGTTTTCCTTGGGCAGAATTCATGTCTCCGTGCTTCTGCAGCAAGCACTTTTACTTCCAGTGGCCATAATTTTTAATTTTAAGAATATATTAGTTATGTAATTATTATTAATTCTGTAAATTAGCTTTACTACTCTCTTGACTGAAACTGGATGATATATTTTTGTATCATAAATTCTTCTACACTTAAAATTAAAAATATATTGAGATATTTAATAAAGTTCTTAATATTTGTTTGTGACCATCAAATAATACAGTGGTCTTTAATTACTATAGCATTTTTCTATTCCCACAATAGCCAGATATCTATCAGATGTTTGAAAATTTCAACAAGCCCAAGAATTGAGTTTCACACCAACTTAAATTTAGAATGCTTGCTCACTTTTGAAGTTGAATATAAAGACATTGGCAATATGGGTGTTGGAGTGATGGTTCAATCGGACATGTGCTTGCAGAGCAAGGATGGAGTTTAGAGTTCAGATCACCAGCTGGCACACAAATGTCTGATGGGCATAATGACCTCTTGTAATCCCTGTCTTTGGGAGAAATAGACATGGAATTCTTGGAGCTAGCTGGCTAGCCTGAGACTGAACCCTGGATTCCTTGCATCAGAGCGCAAAATAAACACATGTATCAACATATAAACATGCAATAATATATTAGTAATATTATTTGTACACATATCATGAGATGATGGTCTATCTAACTATGTAGTTAATATCTTTGTGAATTAGAGTAACTCCAAAAATTATATTGGAGGAGTTATTTATTCAGCCAATTTTTAATGAATCAAAGGATTAAATTAAATATCAGATTTAGCTCATATGTCTCAACGAGGACCTCAATTTGGTATATTTTTATGATTTATTTATGCATTTGGCACTTTTGATTAAAGTCATCAAGTTATATAATAAGTAATGTAATAAAGATATATTTGTTCATTTAAAGATACAGATAATATAACATTTCTTTCCATTTAAAATAAATGAGGACCTTAGTCACAAACATTTGTTTTTACTCTGTTTGTTCACTTCTCCATCTTAATTCCCAGAGAAACCCCTAATGTATTAGCCTGGATCAATCTAGAACAAAGAAATCCTGAATGATTTATAATAAACAGGTAGTATTAGGCCTAAGAAGGAATAACAAACATAATAAGGCTAAAGTGAACATGAAAAATGATGGGATCAAAATGTTAGATGTTTCTCTTGAAGTTCAAACAGTTTTGGAGATTAATAGAGTCAGAAGTTGGAAGTAGAGGAGTTGATGGTTTTGAGGTTGGAGCAGTTAATGGTAATGGCAATAGCTGCAGTCAGAGTGGATCTATGTAGCAGAGGATAACTCAAAGGAAAAAGGTTCAGAAGCTGAGACGTCAGTGTCCCAAGTGGAGGCAGCATGCTTTGGGATGTTCTGGCCCCACTTTTTTCACAGTAGCTATTGAAACTCTCTGAGAAGCACACATGTCTGCTGATGGTGTGATGTTTGGACCCCAGACTAGTCCAGATTTTTGCTTTCTCTGCATCTGCAATTACCTTCCACACGTTCTGAGTCTACATAAAAATAGATTTATGGAACAGTGACAGAGATGAGTGGTAGAGTTCAGATTTAGCTGTCCTAAAAATATCTGATCACTGAAGTACTTTAACAAGACAGAAGTTTGCTTCTTTCTGTGGGATATTTGGCTTTCAGGAGGGGCAGAATATCTCTGTTCTCTGAGATGTGGCAGGCTGTCTCGACTTTATTGTTCTTGCCTTGCCCTTTTTGTGTGTTCGAAATTCTATGGCATTGCGCTTGTTAAGTTCATTGGATAGAAAAAAAAAACCCAAAGGGGTAAAGCAAGTTCATGAATGCCTTACTCTCAAGTAAATAATATTAAAACACAATATGCTAATTCTGTTTAGGTCTAAAAGGTTGACAATATTACAGCTAATTATAAGGGAAATTAGATAGGTGGATACTACTGCATAACACCAGCATTTCAAAGTGAAAAGTGAGGATTTGATTGCCAAAATAAGGGAAGAAGAGAACTTAGAGTCCCAGCCTTATTATGGTCTCAGGAATAAGAGTGCCTTGTAAGGAACAGAACACCAGAAGTGTCTGATGTCCAAGAACCACAAAGAGAGCATTGGGAGGCAACTAGAAAGTGTTCTCTTTAGAGATTGTTAATATAGTCTAGCCTTTCTAAGTAAAAAAAAAAAAAAAAGAGTGCTAGTCTTTTCAATACTGATAAAGATTAAAGGCAATAAAGTATTTTGGGGCCGAGGGCAGTCATAAAATCTTCCTTGGTTTCCAGACCTCAGGTATTTGCTTAAGAATGATTATTCCATACTTCCTAAGAGATGTATGACTACATAGCCAGGTAGCTGCATATTGGGAATTAACACCGTGTGTATATACTGAAGATGAATAGACACAGAAATGGACTGGGCACCCACGTGTGACTTCTCAAGGCCTCAAGAATTCCCTGTAAGAGGAGCTAATTGAAATGGAGTGATGAATAGAACCCAACTCACATCTATCACGCTGTGACTTTACTAGGTCTCTACACTTATTTATTCAGTTTCTTTCTATTCCCGGTAATATAATTTGGATAGACCCAGTTAAAAGTTTGAATAACTCACATTAGGTAAGGCTTGTGGGATAAGAAATTAGGGGAGGCAAAATAGGAGTACCTGAAAATTCTGCCTAAAGTCAACTAAGAGGATGCAAAATCAAAATCAAATAAACTTGATGAAAACCAGACATACAAAAAACACTGAAAACAAAGTCATATAAACACACAAAAATCTTAACAACGAATTCTGGGGTAAATGGTGGGTGCCAACACTACTGTATCCTAAATGATATTTACACTTAATTCATCATTCTGGCTCTTACTGAACCAAACAGGTCATTAAAGATGAGTGCAATCTGGCAAGCTTAATCAAGTCAAGGGGCTAAGTGCAGGTGTTGCTTTGGATATGGTATTGCTTGTGGAGGTGATTATTCAGGCTTCAAGGGCTTATATGCAATCTTTAGCTTAGAGAATGAATTCTTTTCCGTTCTAATAAAAGAGACATCAGAAACATGATATTTAGTATGGAAAGAACACTGAATTTAACTTGTAGTCTTTATAATTGTTCTATTTGTTGTTCTTTTGGCGCGGGTGCCCGAGGCGGAGGCGGCGGCGGTGGCGGCATTGGCAGTGGTGGGTGCATGAGACCAGACAACACTATTAACTTATCTATAGGTACAAGATCTCCAAATACCGGCTTTCTGATAGTCCTGACGGCTTACTGAAAATGAAGACAAGCAAAAAGTGTCTAATAATTGCATAATCTTGGCTAAATTTATGTTTTTCATAAGGTAGGGGATAAGATTAAGATGGATCCAGAATCGGGGACACTGTGTAAGACTTCCTCAAATAATTATGGGATTTTGCATCCCTCACCACAATAAAGGAAGTACAGGAGCTGGCAATCCCTTTAGATTCTGATGGCAACTCATTCCATATCTAGGAATTCCTCTGTCTGAGTTTTGAGGAACATAAATGTCTGCCAGATTGTAGTTCTGCTTGAAACAGAAAAAGACTGTAGCAGATCAAAGCTGTGATTGAAGCTGCTTTCCTTTTCCAGGCAGTATTACTCAGCAAGTTCCAAATGGTTGCAGCTTTTAGTGATATAGAATGTGTAACGAGTCTAAGAGGAACGCTGAAGAAAGACTAAGCTGCTTGAAGCACAGATATCATGAAAATGTGCCTGATAGGTTGGTTATGGGTCACGGGGCCCTGAATGAAGAAGGATCTCATATTTATAAGCTGGCAAATCATCATGCTGTACATGCTTGGCAGCAGCTTCTTGTTCAGAAACTAGAAGTGATTCCAATATAGGACACAGCAAAGGAGCAAACACTACAGCGGGTAGCCCTAATGTTCCAAAATTACTTACTATAGTGAGTAGACTTTTCCAGCAGTACCTACCTATGGCCATATGGAAATTCCCATAAGAACCTGAGAGAAAGCAGAGCAGAGAGGGGAAAATTTTCCCAAAGAGCAAAGGCAAACTAAAATAAAAACACTTACCTAAATTAAAGGAAGCAGTGGCCCAAGCCAGGGATACGTGCATATTTTTAGATAGTGGTTTTTGTTTTTTTGTTTTTTTTTTTTTTTTGAGAAAATGACTAGAAGTTCAATGATGAGGAAGTCTTGAATGGAGTCATGTAAGTGAACACATGGAAACATGCAACAAGTGTGATGATCTTTGTATAACATATAAATACCTTCTAAAAACCATCTGTCACAGACCTGGTACTCTGTTGAGTATAATTTCTTACTTACTATGGCTAGCCTAGAGAAAGTCATCTTTAAATGTCTTATCTACAGTCACAAAAATATGGTTCACTCCTTAAGAAAACAACTGTCTTGATGTACAGTAGAGTATACATTGGATCACTTCTATAGAGTCTCAAGGACAGATGTCTGATATGGGATTCCCCTCTGTGTCCTGTGAACACCATTGGTTAATAAAGAAATCTGTCTTGGCCTATGATAGGGTACAGTAAAGCTAGGTGGGAAAAACTATACTGAATGCTGGGAGAAGGAAGGCAGAGTCAAGGAGAAGCCATGTAGCCATGCCAGAGACAGATGCTGTAACTTTACACAGCAAGCCACAGCCTTGTGGTAATATACAGATTAATGGAGATGGGTTAATTTAAGATATGAGTTAGCCAGAAACATGCTTAAGCTATTGACCAAACAGTATTGCTAATAATATGGTTTCTGTGTGGTTATTTTGTGGTTGAGCAGCCGGGAACAAACAAGTGGCCTCCCTACAACAATTGGTGCCCACGTGGTCAACTAAAATCCACTTAAACCTAAGAGAGTTTGGGAAGGAATTCTAAGCACACACACACGAAAAAAAATAAGAAAGAAAGAAAGAAAGAAAGAAAGAAAGAAAGAAAGAAAGGAGTTAAGCACGCATTAACACCATGGCTCCTTTAAGAGAGGGTTTCCCGATTCAGCAGTAGCAGAAAAAAAAGCTGCTCAGCTTTGAAATGGCAGCTTCTTGGGCACGCTGTCAATGCGAACTCTGGCTCTTTCAGGAGGCCAAACACTTAAATGGTGTTTGTGGGTCTAGGTGATTGTGTGCCTGCCCACTCAGGGTAGGGAGGAAAGTAGCTGAAACCATGCCTAGGGCTCAGCACTCTTCATCTGGGCAGGCACTGGAATCAGGTCTACTAGGCAGGCACAAGCAGCAGGGCATAGCAAATTCCTGCCATACAAAGAGATATTTCCAGGCCATGTAGTGTGCTGCATGGCAGATTTAGCTATTACTCAGATAAAAAGGATTTCTGTACTGCATACTCCTTTCAGAGTTAAAGCTGTGAATGCAGCTCCCACCTGGTGATCCCAGAGCTGGCAGCAATGGTACCTCTGCCATTTTGGAAAGTGGAGAGAGGCAGAGCTAGCGTCCAGGGCCACTGGGACCAAGTTGTTTACTATTTTAAAAGCTCTCTAGGACAGAATAGGATTACAGATACACAATAGGACAGATTCAGATGTAAAAGAACTCTAAATGAGTCAGAGGGTTGGATAAATGTAGGTAGGCTTGGGAGAGACAAGAAAAAGAGTAAAGAGACAGTAAATGTAATATATAAAGCACAGTCAATCATAGATTAAAGATAATAAAATAAATATTAAATGTGTAGAAAAAGTAATAGAGTAAGAAAAATAAGCCACATAAAGATGGAATACACACGGAGTCTGGATTATGTATATTGTTGTGTTCTCTTTGAATTTTTTGACTGTTAAAGAGCTATGTGATGAGACATTTCATTGTATGGATTACTAATTTAAACAAACATAGACTTCACAATGTGGGTCTGAGGATATGTTGCTTCAGAAAAGAGGTTCTACTTTTGTTTCCACAGAGGATCAGAATCTGTGGAATCTTTCCAGACTAATAAAGTTTTATGGAACAAGACCCTGTAAAAGGTTGCCTTGAACACCCCTCAAAAAATTAATTTGCCCCAAAACAGAAGGAAGCAGTTTGAAGAGAACTATGCCCATATTCCCAAATATTGTCTATAAATGTTTGTTTACGTTTAAAGGGGGTATGCACTGGTGTGGATCTTGATCTATTGATACAAATTTAAGGTCAATTTTGTTATTTGTATATTTGTATATTTCTGCTCCTGGTTGCGGTATTGTGTTTGTGCAGCTCATTTAAAAATATAACATATAATTAAGAAATATAGGTTAATAGATTATTATCTATATTAGTTAAACTTCTAGTCATGTTAGTTAGGTTTTCTAGATATATAGAGATATATTTCAGTTAGATAGGTATTCTTCAAATATTTCAGAGACCTTCAGAATATGGCATTAAAATGTTTTGATAACTTAGGAATTTCATGACACTGAGACACATCTGCTCCTTGGAAGCACCAGTTACTTCGAGAGGAAGATGGACATAGAAGGGGCTCTTCAAGGAGTTTGCTAGCCACCTGGGCAAGAAATTATTCTTGCCTGGACTCCTTAATGCTAGGCTGTATGAACTGGACATGCAGAACCCACAGAGAAGTGACTGCTGAACTTGCCTAAAGGTGAGATGGTCCTTCAAGCTTCCTGCTTCATGAAAGAGTATGCCAGACATTCTTCAGGACACAGAAGAAAGTGACTGACAAATTGCCAATGTGGAACTTTCAAATTTCCTGCTTCATGGAAAAGTCTGCTGGATACTATGGGCCTGTAGGCTGAAGATAGTTGC
>JAQHUG010000017.1:1665592-1715019 GCA_028555095.1 Dicrostonyx torquatus | reverse complement strand
CAACAGATGTCCTTTCTCTGTATGGTTTCCCCTTTTTGATGAGTCCCACTCATGTCATTTTTTCAGAGACATGTGGATTCTTAAGGTAATTAATTCATTGGCATGAATTCCCACATGGTATAGTACATGATCTCCTATCACAGTTAGTAGGTGAAGAAGAATATGTCTATGACTTTGAGATCTGTTCTTTGATTCGTATATCAAGGTATCTGGAAGCGTTTAATTTGGGAACATCTGAATGGTATGCCAATATCACAGCTGAACCATAAGCTCAAAAAAGTCACTCATCAAGTATTATCCAAGGCACAATGCATGTGCTAAATTAGTTTCCAAATGAGAGATAGAAATCAAGAATTAAAAGGAGGTATGAACCACTCCTCTACTTACCACATCAGCTTTCTGAAACAATTCTTTCAATCAATACCCTACCACCAATAAGTCATAGTTCTAGTTGTGTCCTCACCAGTGCTAATTTTAATAATAAAATACAAAAGGGAATGGACTACTGCCATACATGAAGGACATGGACATGCTGCTCAAACCAAACAACAATTAAAAATACAAAAGAATTGCTCTTTCGTCTGTAGAAGTGAGCCTCCAAGGGAAAACTTCTGCCCTTCCCCAAATGAGGGAGACAGATAATCACAATCTAAGGGACTAGATGCTTATGAACTGAAATCTTTAAAGAAACCAGTGCCAAGACTGGAAGACTTGAAATAAAATTAGTGCATGTGTACATGTGTGTGTGCATGCACACACACACAAACACTAAATAAATCAATCAATGCAAATATTTAAAAGAGTTTATCATCCATCATATTCAAATAGTAAAATTCTAGAACAAGCAAATATATAGAAATGGTGAGAGGATAAATTGCTACTAGATGCATGGAAGAAAGGAATGAACAAGTAAAGTACACATAGAATTTATAGCAATAAAAAATACTCTGATACCATATCCATGTGTAACTGGAGTTGTCTACCCTGTCCACCAGTTATCGAATAACCACTCTGAGGCATAATATTAATTACAAACTGTTTGGTCTATTAGTTCAGGCTTATTATTAACTAGCTCTTACAACTTAAATCAACCCATTTCCATTATTCTATATTTTATCACAAGGCTTGTGGCTTGTTACCTCACATCTTGTTGTGGCTGCTGACATCTCTCAGACTTGGCCTTCTTTTTCTGCATCTTTATTGAATTTCCTGCCTATCTCTATTCTGCCTGGCTATTGGCCAAATCAACTTCTTTATTAACCAATGGTAGTAAAACATATTCACAGCATGCAGAAGGGCATCCCACATAATCTGTGAATACATATTTGTATATTATAGAAGTCTATGGAATCTTTAACATCTACAAATTCTGATTAATCTGTGGGCTCTGCCTGATAATGATGCATCAAGAGGGGTACAATTTTGATACATATAAGTGTCCCACTAAATTGTGAGATATTGTCAACAGGAGGGGCTATGTATGTTCGTGGCAAAGGCTGCATAAGAATACTGTACAATTTTTTCCAGAATTTTGCTGTAAAACTGAGTGCTTTTAAAAAAAACGTAAAAAATACACACATGTACACACTCACTCACTAATTAGTTGTTTTGTCCTATAGCTTCTGATTCAATAGTTACTTGGGGTCAAGCGTATACATGGCAGTTCTAACAAGGAACTACACTTGGAGAGCTGGTCTAGGGGTTGAAAAAGATCTCTCCAGGCCACTTTCCATAGAGCTATGGGAAATTCCTGACAGCGCATCCAGGTCTGCGCCCTCATGGTGCCTTGTGTATAGCTTTCTTGAGCTGCCAGGAATACTGTTTTTCATCAACCCAGGCACTTCTGTGGCTTCTGCTTTCCTACGGCTTGTCTTTATAGGGTATAGACTTGTGTGAGTGAAGTTCATGTATATAACCTATTTCTCCTTACTATCTAAATATTTAATTGTTGTAATGTGTTTTAAATGGTAATTATATAATTATCAATAAGCCAATCCTCTAACCACAGTTTTAGAAATTGAAGAGACAAAGTTCATGAATGATCTTATCCAGAGACTTCTCCCGACCTTGTCAAACTGTCTCTACTTGTGACACAAACAATGACAATTTTAGGTGGAGGTTTTTAAGTACATTGTTGTCTAGCACAAAGGAGTAGAAACTTTGAACAACCTCTTTGAAGTAAAGCTATATACTTCATAGAGATGACAAAGTGTCTTCCCAAAACAGAAACACTTTGTGGCACGATGAATTTTCATAAATGTATTAACCAACCTGACAATTGAACTTAAAGTTTGAAGATTTCCTGCCTTGAAAATTTCTGGTTACTTCTTCTTTATTTTGTAAGCAAGAACTCATTCTTCTTTAAAGCTACGTTTTAGTTAATAAAAAAAAATGGTACCAAGGTAACTGTAGAGTGTATTGAAATAGCAAAAAGAAATTCAAAGTTATGTTAGAGGTTAAACTGTAGTTGTTCTTTAACAATAGCATAGTTTTATATAAAAATCTTAGGAAGCAATCTTTTGTGTTAAACTGATATTACTTTATGGTTGACAGAAACAGGTAGGTACTTATAATTGGCAAGTATTATTCTGTACAGAAAATATGAAGTAAGTTACTGAAGTCAGATTATGACACCTGAGATGGGGATTGTCTCAAGAAGACATTAAGAGTTCCTGGTCACATCTTTCCTTCTATGATTGGCAGGATTTATTGCTAAGACTTGGGTGGTGGTCAGTGGAGGACCACAGTATGGGAAGAAGTTGCCAGATGACAGAGAAACATCAATAAAAACAGAGTGGGCTCTCTATAAAGACTATAGAGTGCTTAAAAGTTTTTGTAAAGTAGAATGTTGTATTGTGAAATAAAAGTCCAAAGTAGCTCTGTAAACAAGGGCTTCCATAGAAATCAATGTATTTACCATAATTATCTTTTGTGTGCAAAGCTGCTTGCATGGAAATTATGTTAGCACAAAGGACACAAATAATGAATGATCTACTGGAGAACACATTAGTGATGCTTTTATAGAAAATGCCACTGAGCTTTGCCTATAATAGCCACAAAATGGACAGAGGTCCAATAATGACATACAAAATTAATTAGTGTTAAACATCAGACATATTTTTATATTTGTTTATTTTATATGTGGTGTGTTAGGTGGGTTTCATGAAAGTCAGGGAACAGCTTTTGAGTCAGGTCTCTCCTCCTATGCAAGTTCCATTAATTGAACTCAGGTTGTCAGGCCTTGCAGGAGGCACCGTTACCTGCTGAGCCATTTTGACAGTATAAATCTCAAAGCTTTAAAGCTCAGGTAAAAAACAAAAGTTTGAGTTTATCAAAAATTATGAATAAAATTTCTTACAAGATAATGATATGATCCATGATATACAGCATTTGGTATTCACATTACTGATTAATGGAAAAGAAGACTGAAAACATTTTATAGGAAAATGTTAAGACTCACTATGAACCTATTTTGTATGTGAAACAATTTTCATAATGGAATTACAGGGAACACACACTGGCATGATTCATACATTTAAATGTAAGTGGGAATTATCTGCATCTAATCACCACCAATTTGCTCTGAATTGCATTGTGAATATTGTGAGTTTAGACTTTCTTCATTCCACCGTGATAGCAGAACAGCAATTTATTCTTTTCTATGACAGTCAAAAGATTTTATGGAAGTTTTGAAAAAATTGGCAAAGTTAAAGTGAAGAAGAAAATAGCTTCTAGACTATTCACATCAGGCAGATGTCATTATAATTGAAGTCAAATATAAAATATATAGTGTACTTGATTAAATTTAGCCTGAACCTAATGGTCATAGAGACAGAAATGGAAATGATATTACATAATTTCTGCCAATTATTACTTGAAATGTCCAAGTATTCTTTGGATTTTTCTTTCTAACTCACGATTTTTCTTAGGGTTACTATATGAACTGTAAAATACTAGCTCATTTTACCTTGCATTTTTGGTTATTCCCTAAAAATCTGTCTCAAAATTTGTTTTATTCCAACACTGTTCTGGGTAGTATTAGCGTGAAATACCTTCAACATGGCTTATGCTTATGTGGGAAGTGAAAAAGGTACATTGATGTAACAGCTAAAATAACAATGTAGTTCTTTTTTTTTAACACTTTCAAAAACTTTAGTTAACAGTGTTTGCATGTATGTATATATGTGGGGTGTGTGTGCGTGTATGCGTGCTTCAAGCACGCATACACCATGACATATGTGTAGAGGAGAGAGTCCTCTCTCCACTGTCTGTTAGGGAATTTAACTAGTGCCATGCTTGTAACACAAGCTCATTCACCCATGAGCCATCTCGCCGATGCCAAAATGTGGCTCTTGATGATTAAAAATTAATCAACTTAATCCTGCTTGTTATCACCATAAGTTTTATAGCTGCATGTCTAACTACACCTTACAACAAGTGGGCAATATTTGTCAAGTGCTCCTTACTACATCTTTTTAGAAAACTATTTTCCTGCTATCAGTCCAAAAACCAAATCCAAGTATGTAATATGCCCCCATGAAACAGATTTAGGAAATGTAAATTTCATCTTAATATCCTTTGTTTTGTGTTTGTTTCCTATAATGATTAAGAACATAATTTCTTGTCACCTCAAAAAGTGGTTATAACCTAATAAATTGTTGGTTTTTTTTTATAATGAGTGGCCTCAAAAATACATTCACCAAAGTGATGATAATATTTAGAAGTGGGGACTTTGGGGATGGTTAAATCATGAGGGCAAAATTACTAGTATTATTGAAGTTGGTCCCTGGTCTCAGAAGGCTTCCTTGACACTTCTGCCTGCCATGTGAGGACACCAAGGAGGCGCTATCTATGTAGCAAAAAATATCAAATCAGCTAATGTCTTGATCCCAGCATTCTCAGTGTCTGGAAACTTGAGAAAAACTTTTCTGTTGCTTATAAATGATCAGCCTCAGATATTATTAACAACAACCCAAATGAATTAAGATCCCTGTTAAAAATATTCTGAATCAGTCAACACATTCTTAAGACACATGTGAAATCATTGGTGTGTAGTATTATCTTAAAATGGGCTATTTTGTGAAAGTTTCCTGCACTTGACGATACTCATGAGTAGAATACTCACCACCTTTTCCCAACCCTTTACTCTGAGATAATGTCTGTCTCTGTGATTGAGGTGTGTTTCTTGTAAACAGCAAAATGTTGGATCCTGTTTTTGTATCCATTCTCTTAACCTGTGCCTTTTTATAGGTGAGTTGAGTCCATTGATATTAAGTGATATTAATGACCAGTGGTTAATTCCGGTCATTTTCTTTTTGGTGGTAGAATTTGTGTGTTTCTATACTTTGACTTGTGCTGGTGGAGGATTTTTAGCTGTCTGTGTTATTATGGGTGGTGTTTGTTTCCTTTTGTTGTGATTTACCAGCTAGTACTTTCTGTAAGGCTGGGTTTGTGGCTAAGTATTGCTTAAATTTGCTTTTATCCTGGAATATCTTGTTTTCTCCATCGATGGTGAAAGAAAGCTTTGCTGGGTATAGTAGTCTGGGCTTGCATCCATGGTCTCTTAGCGTCTGCAGCACATCTATCCAAGACCTTCTGGCTTTCATGGTTTCCATAGAGAAGTCGGGTGTAATTCTGATAGGTCTACCGTTATATGTTACTTGCCCTTTTTCCTTTGCTGCTCTTAAAATCCTTTCTTTATTCTGTATGTTTTGTGTTTTCATTATTATATGGCGAGGGGACTTCTTTTTTGATCCAGTCTATTCGGCGTTCTGTATGCTTCTTGAACTTTCATAGGAATATCCTTCTTTAGGTTGGGAAAATTTTCTTCTATAATTTTGTTGAATATATTTTCTGTGCCTTTGAGCTGGTATTCTTCTCCTTCTTCTACCCCTATTATTCTTAGATTTGGTCTTTTCACGGTGTCCCAAATTTCCTGGATGTTTTGTGTTACGAATTTGTGGGATTTGTTGTTTTCTTCACCACTTGATGAGTACTGAATCACAGGAGTGTGATTTCTAGGAACCAAGCAGCTTCCACAGTTTGTTCCATCATTTTCTCTGATCACCAGAAGGCTTTCTTCCTCTTCCTCAGTTTTGTATACAGAGCTTGGGATATTTGAGAGAGCCCACTGTAGGGCTTGTATCAGCAGCCTTCTACAAGTGCTGTCTTCTCAAGGGACCAGGAAACAGCTGCTTCCTACACTGTGTGCACAATACAAATATTCCAGTTTGTTTTGTGGCTCTGTTGTCTTAGAGGCTAAGTAATCTGACGTTCATTCCCTCGGTGTATAATACAATTCTCACTGTAGCGGATTGTTCTCCACTTTCCTCATGTTTGCCAAGTAGCTGTGCGTCCACAATTCCATTCAGGTCATTCAACACCAAGACTCCTTGAGGAATCAAACATTTCATGGCAATTTCTACCAAAGCTACTGTTTAAATCAAACATCAAAATAAAAGCTGAAACTTGGCTCTGAGATTCCTTTGTTCTCAGAGCCTTTAAACTGGCCATGATCAAGGTCCTTAAAGCTGAACACATGTTACTTTGCTGCATTTGAGGAACCCATGATTCACAGTATCCATGAGCTATCATTAAGAATAGTCCAAGCATCTTTAAACAAAGCATTTGAACAAATTTATTCCTAAATATATAAATCCAATTACTTTATCTCATTTAAATAAAAAATATGCTTGGAAAAAATACAAGCCTTCACTTATTGTTATAGTTCCTCTAACACTGATTTCAAGTGTTCAGTAATTGCTTTGAAAGTCAAGTTCAAAGCAGGAAAATTATGTGTATTTCTTTTTAACCTCAGTTTTCTTTTGCCCTTGTATCGCTAACTTAGAACCTTTGTTAGTTATTTAAAAATCAATATCTTATGGAGAGAAAATTGCTTTTACATTTTACTTTACAGTGTTTTGGTACATACAACATTGTTGCCCTAAGAGAATAGATTTTAGCTGTGTAAGTCAACAACAAACCGTATGCTGGGACTGAGTCCAGCAGGTTCAGCCCCACCGGAATCTATTGTGTGGCAAAGGAGAATAGATCAGCAAGGCAGCATCTGTTTTAACATTTGTTTCAGAAAATCATCGATAATTGGGCTCGATTTTGTTGATAGGCAGCTTGCTGTATTTTTCATTAGTTTTTGTGTTGGTTTTCATTTTTATGATTTGATTTGAAAAGAGTGGTTTTCATTTATCAGGATAAAAATAGTAGCCTCAAAGACATTAATATAGATATGTGTATTTGCCTCTTGTCTTTTATAGAAGTTAAAGTCAGAGTCACTTTTGCCTTTCTTTGTGGTATCTCACACAAGCAATGTGGATTTTATTGTTTCTTGTTATCTAGTGGTTAGTTTTCATTAGAGAGAAGATCCTTCCAGTTTCTCCATTGTGGTGGTTTGAAAGAAAAATGACCCCCATAGACCCATAAGGAATGACACTATTAAGAGGTGTGTGACCTTGGAGTAGGTGTGGCCTTGCTAGAGGAAGTGGGTCACTATGGGGCTGGGCTTTGAGGTCTTGTATACCCAAACTGAGCTATACAGTTAACTCTTCAGTATCCTTCTACAGCTGCATATCAAGATGTAAGGACTCTCAGCTCCTTCTCCAGTGTTATGTCTGCCTGCATGATGCCATGCTTCTCAGCATGAAAACAATGGACCAATCTCTGAAACTGTAAACCAGCCCCAGTTAACTGTTTTCATTCATAAGAGTTGCCATGATCCTGGTGCCTTTTCACAGCAACAGAAACCCTAACTAAGATATCCAGTCTCAGAAAAAAATGAGGCGTATCATAATTCATCCTTCAGCATGAAAGATGCTCACTGATCTGACAAGGAACAGGAACATATAGGGGCCCATCCTTTCTTCAGAGTGCTAGCAAAGCTGTGGAGGAGCAGTGTTGAGACATAAAACTTAAACTGTGTTTTCAAAAGCAGGTGCATTATAACAAAACATGACCCACAAAATCAACTAAACTGTACTCATAGGAGCTCACAGAGACTGAAGAGGAAATCAAGCAGCTTGTATGGGTCTGTGCTAGATCCTCTGCATTTATGCTCTGGTTTTTTCCTGTGTTCTGTAGGGCTCCTAACAGTGGAAAAGGGGGGTGTCTCTGATTCTTCTGTCTGCTCTACTGAATTGCCTAGCCCAGCCTTGATATGAAGATTTGGCCTTGGGTGGCTTGCTCTATTCTGAGGAAAACAGAACAAGTACTTCTGGAGTGAGGCGGAGTACTAGGGGGAGTGGAGGGGAAGGAAACTTCAGTCAAGATGTATTGAAAACAAAATAGTAGGAAAATTTTAAAAATTAAATTAAAAAGAGTGACAATATGAAAGTATGTCCAATATAAACTAACTTTTGTAAGGTAGCAAGCATGAAGTTAATGTCTTGAGTCCCACACACTGGACATACTTTAGAGTATTAAGATGTATGTAAATGTATCCAGTATTAAAGCAGGAAGACACTGCTAGTGGTTCATTCTCTGAAGCAATTTATAATTATTTGCTAAATGGTTTAATCAGATAATTAAATATCATTAGCACTGGTTACTTTTTTCACTTAATGTGGATGGTGTTTCTAAGCACTGCTGGGAAGGGCTGTAGGTCAGACATGGGTTTAAAAGCAGCATCCGTGTTCACCAGCTGTCTAAGCTGAGTGAGCCCCAGTGGGGCAGCTCTCTCCTGTGTTATCAAGAGGGTGTGCAGTAGGCACATCTGTGTTAGGAACCTGGCACCAAGGATGAGTTCAATGGATACTAATTGTCCTTTTTTTAAATATAAATCCTTCATCTTCTCTATTAGAAGAAAAATATATTTAAATCACTATCTCGGGGTGAAGGCTAATAGATAGCAGTGAGGGCAGACAGGAATAAAGTAGAGTCGATGGGTTTCTCTGCTTCCTCAAGAGAAGCTGCTCCCTTGGAAAGGACTTAAATTGCCTCTAAGTCTTGACAAAACAAAAAAATCGTGGTCAATTGGAAAATATCATCTTAAAGAAACTTAGCAGATTTCAAAATAATATCAACATGGTACTTAACCGTGGGAATACTGGAAACAAGACAGCTGAGGTCGAGGGAATCAGATGAGGGCTAATACACAGTCAGGATTTACTCAGATGTCTGTCGGTTTTTAATATGTAAAGTATTTTTCTTTAATTCTGAGTATCATGTAATGTTTTTATATTAGAAAAAGTGAATGTGTGTTATCACTTCATCAGTCTGATATTTAGTTTATTTTAAATTAAATATTACATGATGATTGCCCTGGGTTTCTTGAATTTTTAGGAATTTCCTGGGCTTTTCTAATATGACATATTACATAGTAGCTTTAAGATAAGAGTTTGGTATAAAGCATGGATTTTAAATATGTGTATAAAGTAAAAATTATTTCCCTAAATATAATGGAGATAATTTTATAGTTTTATTATGAATATTTTTATAAAATATCATGACCGCTATACTTTGCTAGGGAAACTGAAGATATTAGCAAATAATGTATATAAATTTATTGGATTTAGATTGTGATGCCCCAGGTATTGATTGATAACTTCTATATCGTCCTGACTTTCGATGGGATGATACTTAGAAGTAGAAATAAACTAGTGTCCAAAACTAAGCAATCTTGGAATCAATGAGGAAGAAAAGGAGCCACTCTCAAAGGACACGTTGTTACCATTTGTATGACAGCCTAACAAGAAACTGTGATTGGGAGAGTCAGAGTTGCCAGAGTTTGGGATGTGGTTGCTAGGATTCAGGAATGGGAGGGCATGAATATGAAAGTAAAATAAAGGGAAGTGTGAAGGCGTGACCGTTTCTGTACTGAGTTTGTAATGGTGGATTAATGGATATTTTAATGTGCTGGACTTACTGGAGTCTATATCAAAAGTCAATGAACTACATGATAATAAAGTAGGTATAGTTCACCTACATATGGATAGGTGGAGGTGTGTGAGAGGAAAGTGTATCCAATGGGGAACCAGTCGCAGTGGGGCCATGAGAACGGGACAAATGTGGGTTTCTAGTATAGTGTGGTCAATGCCTTTTCCTGTGTGTGTGTGACTAGGGTCATGAACAGGATTGACACTGCAGAGAAATGGCAGCTGTCTTCAAGCTGGATCAGTAGAACAATTCAACTGAAAGGGAACAGGAGAGATAAAATACTGAGGCCACATTGCAAAGCAACTAATGTCAGAATCAAGGAAAATCGATGAAACAGAAAAGATCTTGAAATTATTCCTATTAAAAAAATAAATAAGAAATTAGCAATTTATCATAAACAGCAGAGGTAAAATATCATAGAATGACATAATTGTACTGCTAAATGGAAAAGTAAACATTTCAAATTAAAAGCAAACAAGTATATTTTCAAATGAATAAAAGCTGAATTTTTTGCTGTTTAAGCTGAATTATAAAAGTTGAAGATAAACAAGTTTTTCCTAGCTAAACAAAACAAAAACAACACTATGTGAACAGAACTAAATAAGAAGCAAAGACACTAAATACAGTTAATATGTATAGATAAAAAGATACCACTTACTCAGTTTTATTTTTTAAAGAACTAAACAAAACAAACAACACATTTGCTTATTACAACAATAAATGGTAATAAAAGTTCTGTAGCATGAGTAGAAATAAAATTTAAAGAAAAGAAGAAAATAGGCAGTAGTTTAAAATGTAAGTTATTGTTTTGCTTGTACATGTTCCATGAGACAAATTGTTATTCTAAATAGGCTATTATAGGTCAGAATGAATATTGTAATACCAAAAGGCAATAGATTAAATTAAATGGTTTAATAGTGAAACAGTGTAGTATTGAGGTGCGGGCTGTGTTCCCAACATCTGAGAGGAGCGTGGGCCACCCAGCTCCTGACTGCCGGGCTAGCTTACATTTGAAACAACCACACGAACATGATATTAATTTAAATACTGCCTGGCCCATTATCTCTATCCTTTTCATGGTCAACTCTCACATCTTGCTTTAACCCATATCTAGAAATCTGTGTATCACCACGTGTCGTGGCTTACCAGCATGAGTCTAACCTAAGACCATATTGGGTAGGAGCATCATGGCATCTGCCACACTTCCTTTCTTCCCAGCCTTCTGTTCTGTCTACTCCACCCAAATAAGGGCTGACCTATCCTTCAGGGCAAGGCAGTCTCTTTATTAACCAATGAAAGCAACACAAAATACAGAAGATCCCTCCTACACCAAAGCAGCAGTAGATAAGTTAAAAGATACTAAAATAAATTTAGGCTAGGAAAAGCAGAGAGAGAGAGAAAGAAGCAAAACATAAATATGAAGATAGTAGTGAGTTGGAGTATTCTAATTCAATTGCACCTGTAGGTACAGAGAATGCAGTTACACTGTAAGGACAGAAATTCCACAGCGGTTCAAAAAGGCACCACTCAGTTGTCTAGGAGCCATGCATGCACAGGTGGTGTGAGAAAATCATGGGAATGATGCAGCCTACAAACAGTAACCTAAAACAAGTCTAAGATGACAGGGACTAGCACCAAAAATGGAAAGATTTTATAACAATTCCAGTGACAAACCTTCAGTGTCAGGTGATGATTACCGAATCATGAGCCCTTGGTAGACAAGCTTTGGAAAGCAGATGGGTGGTGTGAGAATCCCTAGTCAGAGAAGCAATTGTATCTTAAGGTGTATGGTGCGAAGAATAGTTTTGGTAAGCCAAATTTAACTGCATTAGAGGAATCTGTTTGTTGTATGATGTAGAGATAAGAGCAAGCATGTCAAAAATACTTTGATTGGCTAAAATATAAATAAAAATAAAATAAAATATAAAGGAAATAGTTAACGTCTACACAGAGTCTCATATAATCTATCTCCTTTTCCTGTGATCTCCCATCTTCATCCTCTTCACTCTACCCCACCTAGTCTCTCTCTTGCCACCCCTTTTTCTATTTCTCATTCTAAACTTTGTGAAGGGCACATTTTTTGTTGAGTTTTTTTTTTTTTTTGGAGTTTATCTTATATGGAATGAAGTCCTCACCACAGTATGTTCATAATATGCTCCTTTTCAGTAATTTTACTCTCAATAGACACCTATACTTCTAGTTTCCACAATAAAGATTTTTATATTCTTGATAGAAACTCATAAAAACAAGTAGTTTGTGCTGTATGGTATGCATTCGAGTCATGTAATGAGTGGACAGTACACTTTACACCCTTACTTTAGTTTTACTTATATTATGCCTTGTTTCTTCTTATAAATGAGACAGATATACTTTTATAATGTGGTTTTTTTTTTGACCTTTCCAGAAAGAACTTAGTAAAGCTTTGGCTGAGTATTATTGTGGAGAGAAGCAGGGCAAGAGCTCAAGAGTAGAGAAAGAGGCTGATGTTGAGATGGGCAGCTGAACGGCCCATGCACAGGAATAGGTGTGGGAGTAAGCAGGGAAAATGTCGGCCCTTTAGCTGGGGAAAGTGTTAACTGCTTTTCCTGCTCTCTTCCCAGCTGCAGCCTCTGCTTTGTCTCTTGTAGGGCTTGTGGGGTCCGAGAGTCATAACACAGATTAAGGTTTCTTTGAAATTTTTATTTTGTGTTTCTCTAAGCATTCTTGCAGCCAGGTGTTTTCAGAAATTCTGAACTATAAGTAGTAGCCATTTTTAATTCAAGTTTTGCCAGAAAATGGTTTCTAGTAATGAAACTCAGAGGATCAACTTCATCTTTGTTCAATGCATTGTTCTGACAAAAGATTTCTATTGTCCCAGATTCCAGATCTCCTAAGTCAGCAGTCTTCTGAAGTCAGGTTTCCCCCCAAGCATTCTGCTATGGTATTATAGAGCTTATTGAAATTAGTGGGCTGCTATGGTTTAGGGAATCTGGGCTTGAATATTGGCAATATAAAGGTAATTCACATAATTGCATTTCATTCTTCATTGGAAATCGGTTAATAGGTAAAAAGTGTAAGTGCAAACCAAATATTGGTTAATATTCTTAAAATAAATAACTTTATTTGGAAACCCTTCTAAACATAAACAAGTTAAAATCATTTAATTTTTATTTTTATTATTACTTCTTTTGTTTTTTGAGATTATAATATGTTCTTGGGAAGAAAGAGCACATCATAAAGAAGGCAATTTTTTAAAATATTGCTTTGCAGATTTAATTCAATTTCAATAAAGTTAAGGAGAATGTTTTATTCTTTGAATTGTAGAAGTTGGCCATGACGGTCATATGGAAAAACATGCAAGGAAGTGGCTGCAGGGAAAACCACCTTTAAAACAGTAAACAGGATGGAGAAATAGTAAAGACGCAAGACAATCTTACACCAGTTTGATTAAAAAGGGGTATTTTATTGGAGGGGATAAAACTTACAGATCAATGTCCCAAACCACAGTCCTCTGGTCACAAACAGGAAACAGAGTCTAGTAGTCAGAACGGGAGCCGGAAGCAAGAGAGAGAGCAGAGAGCTGCCTCCGCTTTTTAAAAATGAAACCACGACCCAGTGGGCTGGTATCTCAAAAACCATTGGCTGAAGGCAGAGAGAGAGAGCTCCCGCAGCAAATTAGCTCAATGACAAATGCACATTAAAATGTAGAAATAGGTAGGAGCTGTTATATTTTTGTGTGAATAAATGAAAAAATAATGAAATTCATCAGAATATGTTAAAAAAGATTTGGGTATATTTGGAAATTATACTTGATAAAAGTTGTATCTCAAATGTGGAGGAAGATGGGGTTTTCTCAACAAGTGATAGTTGGGGCTGGAGAGCTGGTTTATAAATTTGAGCACTTGGTGCTCTTGCAAAAGTCCCAGATTCATTCCCCAACGTGCACCTCACATACACATACAAAATTCCAGTTCTAGGGTACATGACATCCACTTCTGGCCTTCTCAACCTCCTGCATGAATATAGACCCATGAGGGCTTACACACATACACAAAATAGTAATAAGCAAAAAAATAAATCTTTAAAAACAGAATGTTAGTAAGATAATGTGTTGTAAAGAAGTTCATTGTAGCAAACAATTGCAGTATACTGTGAACACTTGTGTGCTTGTCCATCAACCATTTGTGGGTGCATGAGATACAAATATAGTATATTCATCTTTGTACCTAGGATAAAGAGAGAAATGATCAGATACATAAATAAAAATAACACAAAATTATTTTAGTTTTAAGGATAATCTGTGATTTGTAAAAAATTACAAGATTTTAAAATTCGGATGCAGTACAAATGATGAGCCTATTTATCTGGAAATAAAAATACCTTCCATGTTTTAAGGAAAAGAACAAGATCAAAGGTAATAAAAGTGTAATAAAGATTGCAGGTCAGAATAAGAAAAATATTTAGAAACCCAAGCAATTCTACATAACATATGAGGGCTTTTGTGTTGCCTTCAGGGTCTTCTGACTCATGGGCATGATGCAGGCTTTCTCTGGCATGCTTTACTGCAGACAGTTCTACATACAACTTAAGGCATGGCATGTTTTATTAGCAGTTTAAACCTCTATTGGAGGCAAGAATTTTAGTATTATAATGAGTTACATATAACCTGCAGGCCCATGAGCTTCTTCCAGTGTCCTCATTCTGTCCTACTCTCCTTTGGTGAAGTAGTGGAGTGTTGGGAGTTTACACACCTCCTCTCTATCCACTCATTTCTCAAACATATGCTGAATTTGCAGTCTTTGAACAAATCCCTGTATTCCTACCAAGTTTTAAATGTTTAAAGGAACAGACTAATAAAGTACAATGGAAAATGGTCCATGGCAGTATGAGTTTGTACCAGGGGTTCAATCAGCTGTAGATGGGAATTGGAAATATGCTTAGAAGCAGCACTGTGAATAACCTTCAAAAGTCCACTTCCGCAAGCTCAATCTGCTAAGCAGATCCCAAGTTCTGAAGGCTCCACAGCTGTTGGAATCGACCTAATAGAAGAGGAAGAACTTAAAATATAAATCTGTGGGGGTACATTTCAGATTCAAACCATATTAGTCTGTGTTAATCAAACAGGCAATAAGAAATAGAACTAAAATAATATTCTATTCATGATGGAGATAGAGATAGATAGATTCATAGATACTTAGATGCATAGATATATACTTACATAGATAGATATATAGATGCCTAGATAGTTGCATAGATGGATAGATACATAGATAGAGGATAAAATAGAATGAACAGACATAGAGATATTTATTAGAAAGAATTAGTTTTATATATAACCTTATAGAACAGAAAGTGGGAACTAGCTTTGAATGCATTGGCACAGGAGACAACTTTCTGAACAGAATACCAATGGCACAGGGGTAAGACTCACAATTAATAAATGTGACCTCATGGAACTGAAAAGTGTCTCTAAGGCAAAGGACGCCATCAAAAGGACAAAATGGCAGCCTACAAAATGGGAAAAGATTTTCACTGACTCCGCATCTGTCAGAGGACTACTTTCCAAATTGTTTAAAGAACTCAAGAAACTAAACATCACCAAAACAAATAAGCCAATTAAAAATGGGATTACAGACCTAAGTAGAGAATTATCAATAAGGGAATCACAAATGGCCAAGAAACACTTAAGAAATATTCAACGTCCTTAGCCATTAGGGAAATGCAAATCAAAATACCTGTGAGATACCATCTTACACCTGTCAGAATGGATAAGTGGTGTAGAAGGGTTCTTCTGTATTTCTGTGCTTCCATTGGTTAAATAAAGAGAGACTGCCTCGCCTGTAGGATAGGACACAGCCCTTAGGTGGGTGGAGTAGACAGAATGGAAGGTGGTGAGAGGAGAAGGCATGGGTGCAGATGCCATCATATTCCGGCCCAAGATGGATGTAGGTTAGAATCTTTCAGTAAGTCACCACCTCATGGTGATACACAGATTTCTAGAAATGGGTTAGTTTAAGATGTGAGGGCTAGCCAAGAAGAGACTAGTGATAATGGGCCAGGCAGTATTTAAATGAATACAGTTTGTGTGTGATTTCGGGTATAAGCTAGCTGTGCAGCCACGGCCGGGAGCCAGGCACTGGGAACAAACAGCTGCGCGTCCCTCTATACTACAGATAAGATAAAAAACACTAAGGATAGCTTATGCTGGAGAGGATGCAGAGTAAGGGGACCACTCCTCCATTGCTGGTAGGAGTGAAACTGGTACAGCCACTTTGGAGATCAATATGATGGTTTTTCCGAAAAGTGGGAATTGACTACCTCTAGACCAAGCTATACCACTCCTGGGCATATACCGAAAGGATGCTCAATCATAGCACAAGGACATGTGCTCAACTATTTCATTGCATATTTATTCATAGTAGCCAGAAACTGGAAACAACCTAGATGTCTGTTAAATTAAGAATGTTGAAAGAAAATGTGGTACATATACACAATGGGGTATTACTCTGCTGCTAAAGAACCCATGAAATGCTCAGGAAAAATTGATGGAACTAGGAAAAAACAATGCTAAGTGAGGCAACCCAGACCCAGCAAGACAAACACTCACTGTTAAGTGGATACTAGCTATAAAGTAAAGGATAACCATAATACAATCCACAGACTCAGAGCGGCTTGGTAACAAGAAGAGTCCAATGGGGGAAATGCATGAATCTCCCAGGCAAGGGGAATTGGAATAGATATCTAAGGTCACTAGGGAGCAAGTGGGTATTCCCATTCCTACTTGAGGAACCAGGTAGTGGGAGGATGGAGGAAGAGAATACTGGGAAAGAATCGGAGGCAATTTTAGTCGTGAGGCAGAAACCTGGTTCAATGGAAACTCTGAGAATCTATGATGGTAGCCCTAGCTAAGACTCCTAGTGATAAGGTATACAGAGCCTGAACTTGCCTTCTGCAGTAACCAGGCAAAACGTCCAGTGGAAGGATTGGGACACCAACCCAGCCACAGAACTTTGGACCCATAATTTGTTTGCCTACAAGATGTGCTGGGGTAAAGATGGCACAGAATTTGTAGGAGTGGCCAGTCAGCTACTGGTTCAGTTTGAGAAGCATGCCGTGAGAGAAACCCACCCATGACACTGCCTGGAGGGTGAAGAACCAGTGACTGGATAACCCAGAGACCTAGGATAGAACAAACATGACTAGAAAACAACAAAACAAAACAAATTAAAAGGTCAATGATATGATTCCTAATGATATTCTGCTGTACCTGAGGAGAATTGGAGCCCAGCATAATTGTCATTAGAGAAGCCTTATCCAATAACTTATAGAAACAGATTCAGAGACCCACAGCCAAACAGACAGAACTCAGGAGATTTTGTGGAAGAGGGGGGAAAATTGTAAGAGCCAGAGATGTTAAGGACACCTCAAGAAAACCCACAGAACCAACTAACCTGATCATAGGGGCTCACAGAGACTGAAGTGACAAATCAGGAAGCCTGCATGGGTCTGATATAGGTGCTCTGCATATATGTTATGGTTGTGCAACTGGGTATTCTTGTGGGACTCCTAACAGTAGGAGTGGGCACTGTCTCTGACTCTTTTGTCTGATTTTGGAACTCTTTTCCTAATACTGGCTTGTCTTGTCCAACCTTAGTATGAGTGAGGGGTGATGCCTAGTCTCATTGCAACTTGATATGCCATATTAGGTTGATGACCCTGGGAGACCTACCCTTTTCTGAAGGAAAAGGAGGAGTGGGTGGGGGAAGAAGGAAGATGGGGAGTGAGATTTGGGAGGAGAGTTGGGAGGGTTGGGATGCAATATATGAGAGAAGAAAAAAATTTAAAAAATAACAAAAAGTAATAAAGAATTGTTTTTTTGTGATGATGGAGAATGGCTATGTCAGTTACAAGTCTGTAGGGTTGGCAGATGAGAGAACTAAGTAGCTGTGGTTGAAGCTATTGTCTGCAAAAAGGCATTCCAATGCATTAAGAGAAAGGAAACAACTCTAGACTCAGCTACTTCTTTAAGTCTCATTTGTCATGAAAAGCTTCATCCCTTTTAAGGGCTTATCTGACCAGGTCAGTCCTGTGAGGATGATCTTCTTAGCTTAAAGCTAACTGTTTGCGAGTGTTGTTTGCTAGCTTTATGTGACTAGTAGCTGAAGTTCTTGAAGGAGTAGTCTGAGGCGGTACACCTGTTGCAATGGGCCCATTCGTAATCCACTCTTCCCTGGTCAGCTAAACACATCACAAAGCATTACAGAGTCAAAACGATTTCACTGATGAAAATATTAGCATTTACTCTTTATGTTAATTCAACAATGTCTCATTGAGCGCCTTTACTATAAGAGAACTAGGTAACTACTGTGATAGTTTTAACCAAAGACGTAGTTACAACTCTTCCAGTATGAATTCCTTATGAAGTCATTTTGCAAGAATTTATTGTGGCATCCAGTCATTACAGCATAGTAGTAAACAAAGAGTTATTTTCTTTTGCACTGGTTTTAGAAGATTTGTTAAAATCCCAGTAAATTATAGCTGTCTTTAAATAAAAGCTTTTTAAGATTTATTTATTTATTATGTATACAGCATTCCTTTCATGTATGCTTGTGTGCCAGCAGGGGACACCAGATCTCATTATAGATAGCTGTGACCTACCATGTGGTTGCTGGGAATTGAACTCAGGAACTCTGGAAGAGCAGCCAGTGCTCTTAACCACTGAGCCATCTTTCCAGCCCCCTAAATAAAAGTTTTTAAAGACATCAATCACACATAAGGTTTCAAAATAACTCCTCAGTATATTTCAACATAATGTATTCATTTAGATTGTTATCTAGGTTTCATATTTAATGTCATTGATGAGTATTTGTCATTATTGATTGGAATTAAAATTCTAGCTATAACTGAATATATTGTAATTAGCACTCCCTTTCTCTAAAGTATGGAAAGATTTAGGTATGATTTTTTTCTTTTCTTTTTTTAAAAATTATTTCAAGATTTTTGGTTGTTGGGTTTGGTTTTTACATACCAACTGCAGCAGAGGGCTAATTTTTAAGCTTTAGATTGTATTGTGAGAACTCTCTAGAATGCAGGGCTCCAGGGAAAAGCTTGATTAAAAAAATCATAGAATAAAAGTTTTTCATTTGGTGACAGCACTTTGAAGTTATGTTGGTTGGAATCCTTTTAACAAACCAGAGGGAATTTAGAGCATATCACACAAGCATCCCATTCTCTTTCTCCTGTGATTGTTCTAGTACAATGTCAAACCAAACCTTGCGGGATAGGTCAAGATCAAACCTTGCCTTTTTGATATCATTTACATAAAGTCCTGTTTGCTGAATTGCACTCAGCACTCCTCCGTTTTTCTCAATGGTAAGCAAATGCTCTTGCCCAAAATAACACTTCGTCAATTAAAGAGAAACCACTGTGGGTAATGTTTTCATTGAAAGCCTGGTGGCTTAGGGGAGTTTGAACAGGATGAAATGACCGCTTTTGCTTGGTAACTCACACTACACTCTTGCCTCAGTGACACAAACCCTGTAGAAATCTGGTCCAAAGAATTGCTAACATAAAGAAAAGCTGAAGATCAAGTCTGGAGTGAAACTAGCTGGAGTTTGAGACTCCCTTCGCCACAGAGTAGCTTGTCTAGCAAGAATCTAATGTGCACTTTATTTACGTCTGACTTTCAGAGAAATGTCTTTATTAGAAAACTCCTATTCACCCAGGTTTAAGCAGAAAATGTCATTATTTCTAAAGGAGAACGCAGAACTGCATGCTCATCCTTGATCAAAGGTGATCTTGAGGGCAACTATGCATTCCATTACATAGCCAGGAATAAAGGCCTGGAAGGCACTGAGAATGCTTTAGACTCAATTGCATTACAAGCTTTAAGAACATATGTTTTCTTTGGTATAAAGAAATTATTTTTTGGCTTGACTTGGGAAATTTAAGATTCCAGATCCACAATTCAGAATTTAAAACTCAATTAGAGTTTCTATTTTCTTTATTCTTGCTATGAGAATTAAGTAAAATACGCTAAAGGGCATTAGAGACAATTAAACTTAAGATTTCAATAAATTAAAAAAATCAAAAGCAGACAAGTACTCTTTAGCATCATGTTATAAACAACTGTAATTTTGTTTTCAGGAAAAGACATTTTCAAACTCACATTGGGTTCCCTTAAACATTCACTTAAAAGAAGCCCCAGTTACTTGATTAAATAGCAGTAGAGGGTAAACATCAATTTGTAGTTCATAAACATAAAAGTCGTGAAACATGCACAGATGTTTACAGCATGCCTTCTCTAAGACAGCGCTTTAAGGTTTTATACCTGTGATTATAAAATGAAAAGTGCCATTGAAATTTAAAATTATCATTATTGCTAAATTCTTGTATCTTTTGAAGTTGAAACACTTTATCACATTTTCTTGGGAAAGAAAGAAAGCATTGGTATAGGAAATGACCTGCCACACTAACGTCATTAAAAAGAAATTATTCTTAAATTATCCTTCATAACAATATATTTATTTCTCTTTTATTTTCTTCTGCCAATGCTGGTATATGGAACCCAGAAACTTTATTTAACCATCAATAATCAATAATATACTCCTAATGATACAGGAGTATACTTTCAATTCCAATGTATCAGTCATTTCCTTCTTGCTAGGGTATTTCTTTTGTCATTTAAACAGTAAAAGTTTGGATTAAGATCTTTGTCTTCTGAGATCTGTTCACTTTCTAAACATCGTTTTGCCGACAAGTATAAGGTATGACATCATTTTTTAAAAGGAGCTTTGTCCTACTGGGATTCATTTCCTCTGTGTTCACTTTGTCCATTTGAAAATTCTCTGCAAGTGTAAACAGCTCTAAGGCACCATGCAAATTTTGTCAAGGAGGCCGGGTGGTGGTGGCGCAGGCCTTTAATACCAGCACTCGGGAGGCAGAGACAGGTGGATGTTCGTGAGCTTGAGACCAGACTGGTCAACAAGAGCTAGTTCCAGGACAGGCTCCATAGCTACATAGAAATCCTGTCTCAAAAAAACAAAAAAACAAACAAACAAACAAACAAAAAAAGAATTGTCAAGGAAAAGGAACCTTCACAGCTGATTTTGTTCTCATAATGGATTTACTTCCTCCACACTTGGTATCTGGTCCTGTATCTTACAGTATCAAAGTCCTTGATTTGTCAGTTCTCCAGTAGAGGACAGATTCACACCAAACACATTCTAAGAATCCTGTAGACTCCAGAGATAACATATTTTCTTTTGGAAGATAAACTTATAGGAAGTCTACTTTGCTGCTGAATAGGACTTAAGGTTAAGCACATCATATAACTGAATTTTTAATGGCAGCAGGAAATTATTAGTGTGTGCAGCCTCAACTGACCAAACTCCTCACTCAGGTCTGTAACGTTGCCTTGTTTTCTAGGGCTCAGCAACGATTAATATCCATCCTTCCTGACAGCTGCCTTTAAAATTCTTTTGGGTCAGATTAGAGTCTGGCTGCCTTCAGAGCCTGTTGAAGGTAACTTGCTTGCTCTGGACTTATCTGTATGCGTGATTTTTAATTTTCAACTAAGTTTACAATATAATAGCTTTCTACTTATGGAGTAGATCCACTTCTCTCAAGTACACTTGGTTTTCTGTGGAGAGTTTCTCTTTTAAGTACAATGACTTGATTGTTAGAGAATGGGGATTTCAGTACTTGTTTCCTTTTTAACATCAGTTTAGTGATATTATCAATTGTTCCTGATTTTCTTCTGTTGGTAGTTCATATTTAAGTGAATGTTCACCCTCTTGTAGCTACCCAATCTTTTGAAATGGATCAGAAACACACAAAACAGTTTTCAACAAGCAATGCTGGTCAAACAGGATAGCTACCTGCAGAAAACTGAAACAGAAAACTTACCGTTCACCCTTCCCAAAGCTCAACTCAAAATGGATCAGGTGCACATGAAACTGGGAGGGAAACATGGTGTTGTGGGAGGACAGAGGAGGAAATCGGAGGTGAAGGAGTGGGCAGTAGATTTGACCAAAACACATTATATTCTTATAAGGATTTCTCAAATAATAAAATTATTATTGTTAAAGAGATGGAGAAAGTATAAAAAGCAGTAGAACAAAAGCAAGAGAGCAAAAGATCAAAAATATCATGTACTATCTAATATGCAGAACCTGGATTTGTATGTACATACACATACACACAAACACATATTTAGTATGAAAATTTTATTGTTAACTATAAATGCCCCCTGCATAGTAGTTCCTTCTGGATAACCTCTTTTGACATTTAAGTTAGTGATTTCCTCCAGGAAACTGATGGCCGTTTGAAAAACAAGGAAAGTGATGTATTCCATGGAAATTTTTTTTCACCTAAGAAACTGTGCAGAGGGCACTTTGTGCAGAGACAATTGTATAGGTTATTTGATTTACTTCATTTAATCAGTCATTTATTTGGTCAAGATCAACTGCCTCCTGTGAATTAAGCACAGTGCCCCTTCTAGCTTCGTACTACCCTATATGGGGACCATTAACTAAATATATTAAATAACTCCTGAATTGTAAGAATAACACCAAGAAGTAGAATGTAAAATTCTAAAAAGTACTTGAATCACTTTGCTTATTGACCAGCTGTGGGTCTCTGTGTTAATGACTTCGGAGCACTAAGCCTTAAATGGCAGGTCCTTGTCAAAACCTTCTCCTCTAGGCTCAAGTATCCGTGCTGAAGAAGAGGTGGTAAGACAGTAAAAGCCAGCCGGGCAGTGGTGGCACACGCCTTTAATCCCAGCACTTGGGAGGCAGAGGCAGGGAGATCTCTGTGAGCTCAAGGCCAGCCTGGTCTACAAGAGCTAGTTCCAGGACAGGCTCCAAAGCTACAAAGAAACCCTGTCTGGAAACACACACACACACACACACACACACACACACACATACACACGATAGTAAAAGCCATGGATGGTAGTACTAGGAAAACTTCTTCTTACAGACAAAATCTGGAAACACACACACACACACACGATAGTAAAAGCCATGGATGGTAGTACTAGGAAAACTTCTTCTTACAGACAAAATAGTGCCAATTGTACAAACTCACAGGGACTGTCATGGTATGGCCCAAACCTGTACAAGTCCAAACCAGACAAAATCCCAGCATAGGGAAGGGGTATTAGATAACGAGCTCACACCTAATTAAGGAGCTATTTGCCACTGACAACTGTTGGACAAGGAAAAATCTGTTTCCCTCAATGGATTGACACTGTGTGTATCAGCCACACTCCGGGCCAGTCCCCATGCTCAGGAATAAATCGCCAACACAGAATGGACTCCATAATTTTTTGTTTTTTGTTTTTTTGTTTTTGGTTTTTCGAGACAGGGTTTCTCTGTGACTTTGGAGCCTGTCCTGGAACTAGCTCTTGTAGACCAGGCTGGTCTCGAACTCAAAAAGATCCGCCTGCCTCTGCCTCCCGAGTGCTGGGATTAAAGGCATGTGCCACCACCGCCCGGCCTGGACTCCATAATTTTTGTGTGCTTCTTTTGTTTGTGATAGTTTTGTCTTTGGAAAGTTTGTTTTGATTTCTTTCACTTTTTAGAGAGAGAAAAAGAACATAAAGCTAGGTGGGTAGGAAGGTGGGTAAAATTTGAGAGGAATTGAGGGAGGGTAAAAATTAGGATCAAGATATATTGTATAAATTTTTTGAAAAGCCTAAAATTCAAAAAAGTAAATTAGCATAGAAACTCAATATTGAGTATATGTTAAATGAAAATAGTTGGTTATATTAGCTTAAATAAAATATATTATGAAAATAAATATTATTCTTTTAATGTGGCTACTGGAGTACTAAATACCCATAACTCATACCTATTGCGATTGGTAATTGTCTAACTGTATTAAGTTAAACAGGCATGGTCTTTGTCACGAAACAAGTCAGAGTCTCTATTTTATTGAAGTTCGATATGGAAGACTCTCTCCAGTCAGTTTTCTTAGCTGCATAAACAAGGTGAGCTAACAGAATCATTTATGAGTAAATGATAATGTTTAAATATCTCTCTATTAGAAGCAATGCTATTCAAAGTAAGGCACCTTAAATCTGCAAGCGTATGATGTTCAGTGTCTTTCATGGCTGCTTTATGACTTGTTTTATTATGGCACAGCAGCAATAATTGCTTCTTTGATTCTACACAGAAAGCTCATTCTAATTAATATCATAACTCTGAGATAAATCCTACTTTGAAAATGAAGAAAAGGCTTCAGAATAATCATTTAGCTTTTGAAAGTTCAGGAAAAAAAAGGATGAGCGTAGTAAAATTCTAACTCACAATTATCTCATTTGGATTTAAAAAAAAAACCTCATTATTGCATATCCCTGGCTGGCAAGGAACTCACTATGTGGTTCAGGCTGGCCTGGACCTCACATAGATCTTCCTGTCTCTGTTTCCTGAGTACTGCAACAGTCATGCACTATAAGAGCTGCTCTTTTCAAATTCTGTTCTCTCTCTTCTACAAAAGCATCACATCTCTTGACGCTGAAGAAGAGGTCTTTACAGTGCTATTTGCAGGATCTAGTCCTAACACAGCTGTGGCACAATTGTGTCTTTTATACCCAGGGAGTCACATTCTTACTGTCTTGGACTATGCCCTTTTATGGCCTTCTTAAAGGGGACTTTTATGTCCTTCTAGCTAGCCTTGTTCAGTTATCTCATGAACTAGTTTTTCTGGATTTCTTGCCCTTGCTATATGTTGCATTAAGGGGATTAATGCAGGTAAGGTTAAGTTTTAATTCTTTAAGACATGCACTAATGGGGGTGGGTGGGGTGGGTTGTCTGTGTATTCTGACATCTTCACTATGAAGAAACACCTGTGCCAAGAGATGAATCATGATTCCAGTACTTAGAGACCTACAAATGGCATTTAAAAGCAGGGTACTTAGACCCAAGTCAGCAAAATGAAATTTATTTACTCAAGACTAAAACAAATGATTTAATAATGATTACATTTGAATCTTTTTTGTTTTTAAGTGAACATCTGAAAACAGAAGATATGTTTCTACTAATTAATCACTGATCATAGTTTTCAACTCTGAAGTTTTATAAATGGAAAAAAAATCCTTCTACTCAGAAATGCTTTTTCAAAAAATCATCTTAAAGAAAACTAAAAGCTAAAAAGTTTTCAGACAGTCATAAACTATTGTTCTGAAAAGTAAAACATGCCATATATTTACAGCTATAATAAACTCATCGAAACCACAATTAAACATTGTGGAACTCGTTATTTTTCATAGTTGCACTGTTATTTTTATACATTCAATAAGAATTCTTTCCTCTTCTCAAGCAGACACAACTAAATCAGAGTTGCAATGTAGATTATGCCATTCAGTTTTAGGCAGGACAAGTTTTTTATTAAGTAAAAATATTGTCCTTTAAACATCATATTAATGACAATATGTTGAAAGAATAGTCATTGATAAAGACTTGCTCATACATTACAGAGGAGATTGGAACACAAGGCTCAATTATGGCTAAGTAGGAGGAACAAGCTGCTGTGGAATATTACTTTAACTGTGTAAAGGTATGTTACATTTATTTCAAAGCTTCTCTTGTTAATGATGCAAAGATTTGTTACATTTGTTTGATAAAATAAAATTAACCTGGGATCAGAATGATGGTCAGCAACTAGCTTACAGGAAGTAGTAGGGAGGAACTAAGCATAGGGAGGATCTTTAGAGGAGGATGAACAGAATCCTGGGCCCTGTTTTTGAGAGGTGCAAATGAAAAGAGAAGATTTGCTACTTGCTATGCAGACGTCAGCAATATTTCACCTCAACAAGGTTTCCTTTAGCAGCTGTGATAGAGGTGTCTGAGGGAACAGAATTCCTGCCTAGCTGTGGCCCTTGCTACATAACTGCTGCTGGTAGCTGTGAAGTTGCAATTGGTGGTTGGTACAGCAGGTGCTTAAGATGCAGTCACTATATTGTATGCAAAACAGTACTTGGTGCCCCACATTGGGCACCATTATATTGTTAACTTTTTTTTAAAACTAATTTCTCTTTGTTGTCTTGCCACTCATCTCCCAAATAAATACACATAGATCTATTCTTTCTTGTAAATACCTGGCCTTAGCTTGGTATATTTCTAGCCATCTTTTCCTAACTTAAATTATCCTGTCTATCTTTTGCGTCTGGGCTTTTACCTTTCTCTATCCTATATACCTTTCTTTCTTTCTTTTTCCAGGGCTGGTTGTGTGCCTGGGTGCCTGGTTCCTGACATTTCCTCCCCATCTTTTCTAAATTTCTTCTCCTATTTATTCTCTCTGCCTGCCAGTTCTACTTATTTCTCTCTTTTGACTAACTATTGGCCATTCAACTCTTTATTAGACCAATCAGGTGTTTTAGACAGTCAAAGTAACAGCTTCACAGAATTTAACAAATGCAACATAAAAGAATTCAACACATCTTTGCATCATTAAACAAATGTTCCACAGCATAAAGAAATGTAGCACATCTTTAACTAATATTTCACAACAAAAAAAAACACTTCAATGAATCAAACCTCTGATATGCTGGAAGTGACAGGTAGTGCTTATTACCAGCTAGACAGAATCTAAGGTTACCTAGGTGACAGGCCTATGAGTATACTGATGTTGGATTATCTTCCTTGATTAAGGTTAGTTTCTCAGAAGTTTTGTGAGTATTTTGATTATGTTAATTGTTAAACCCAGCATCTCAATTGCTTATGGGATCATCTCCTAGTTAAAATGGAGTCAGTGAGCTGATCACTAGCAAACATGGATTTCTGCTTTATGAGTTTGGCTGCAATATGACTAGTCAGCCTCCTTGTCCAGCCACCATATCTTTGCTGCTTACTGTCATGTCCTCTCTGTTACCAAGGACAGTATCTCTCTGGAACTATAAGTCAAAATAGTGCTTCCATCTTTAAGTTGCATTTGTCAGGATATTTTAACACTACAACAGGATAAATATCTAAAAGACTGGATCACCTACCTCCTTCTCCTCTCCAAAGTAATAGTTACTGTCCTGGAATCTACTGACTCACTCACTAAAACCGTATGGATAACTTTTGTAGCATTCACATAATATTTCCACTAAAAATATCCCAAACACATTCTCTTTGGCAAATACTTTTATCTCTGAGTCTTCTTTTCTGTATAATATGATAGATAACTAGGAGAAGGTAGGCTTCTTCAAATTCTTAAGGTTGAAATGTCATTAAACTGAAATTCTCTTCTAATTTTATTTCATGGATTTTACTCTCAGAAATGTGGCTATTTTAATAAGTTCACAAATGAGATAATAAGCATTTAAGGTATAAAGAAGATAAGGTCAAAGGTTGGCATTACATTACAAAATACTTTTCACTCCAGCTCATTAGTTCAGGGATGGTGGGGGGAGTCTGAATAGGTAACATTGACCTTGTCTCAAAAAATGTCAAGAACTACATTTCTTAAAAAGCCATTCTTTGGTTGAAGGGTATCTAGGTCGTTTCCATGTTCTGGCTATTATAAATAATGTTGTTATGAACACAGTTGAGCAAATATCCTTGTGGTATCAATGTGCATCCTTTGGGCACATACCTAATAGTAGTATTGCTGGGTCTTCAGGTAGAGTGATTCCCAATTTTCTGAGAAATTGCTGTACTGATTTCCACAGCGACTGTACAAGTTTGCACTCCCACCAGCAATGGAGGAGCATCCTCTCCAGTATAAGCTATCATCATTGTTTTTGATCTTAGCCATTCTGACGTGTGTCAGTAGATGGAGTACTACTCAGCAGTAAAATAACAATGACATCTTGAAATTTGCAGGTGAATAGATGGAATTTGAAAAACAATACTGAGTGAGGTCACCCAGACCCAGGAAGACAAATATGGTTTGTACTCACTAATAAGTGGATATTAGTCATAAAGCAAAGGACAGCCAGCTTATAGTCCACAAATGTAGAGAAACTAAGTAACAAGGAGAACCCTAAGAGACACATACATAGTCCACCCAGGGAAGGCTTAAGAAGGAAGGCAAGGAGGGGAGGAGGAGCAGAGAATGGGAAGGCGAGGAAGGAATGAGGGAAAAGAGTGGTCGAGATGGGGGAGGACAGAAAAGGAGACCAAAGAAAGAGATATCTTGATTGATGGAACCATCATATGCCTAGGAAGAAACCTGGCACTTGAGAAATTCCCAGGAATCCACAAGAATGACCTCAGCTTAGGCACTAAGCAATAATGGAGAGGATGTCTGAACTGGCCTTACCCTGTAATCATATTGATTAGTTCCTTAATTGTTGTCATAGAATCGTCATCCAGGAACTGATGGAAGCAGATGCAGAGATCCACAGCTAAGCACTGGGACTAGCTCCCAGAGCCCAGTTGAAAAGAGGGAGGAGTGATAATATGAGCAACGGTGTCAAGATCATGATAGGAATACCCACTGAAACATCTTACCTGAGAGTGGAAGCTCACTGACCTTGCACTGACAGAAGGGAAACCTACATAGGACCAAACTAGGCCCTCCTTGTGGGTGACAGTTGTATGGCTCAGGCACTCTGTAAGGACATTGGTAGTGGGACCAGGATTTAACCCTGTTGCATGAACTGGCATTTTAGAATCCGTTCTCTTTGGAGGGATACCTTGCTTAGCCTAGATGTAGTGGGTAGGGCCTTAGTCCTTTCTCATAGTGATTTGCTGGATGTTTTTGACTCTTCATGGGAAGTCTTATCCTCTCTGAGGAGATGATAAGGGGTGGGATGGGTGGAAGGTGGGAAGAGTGGGAGAAGAGGAGGGAGTAGGAAGTGGGATTGGTGTATAAAATTAGAAAAGATTGTTTTAAAAATAAATAACGAAATTTCTAAGAAACAAAATAAAATGTGACAAGAACCAGATGAGTTCAAGTTCAGAAGGTAGAACTTTCCTTGAAGAGTAAACAGCAAGAGCAAGGAGTGTGTTAGAATGGTCTATGAGGAGCAGACAGGACTGTGCAGAGTACTAGACAAAGAACACTATTGTAAGATAAGAGGAGCAGACATACAGCGCCTGTGTTGTGGCCTCTTTAGCACTTGGAGTTAATTCCAGTTTCAAGAGTCAGCAGCTAAGGGTGTTAAACAGGGAGTGATATGATCTTACAGACATTTGTAAAGATCAGCCTGGCTGACATCTCTCTCTCCTCCCAGGGAAGGCTACTCATTCCCTGCAGCTCTCTGTGATCTCCCTTAGCTCACACTGAGGTCACTTCTCATTCTTTCTCCGTGGATGCGTGAACAGACATGAAGGAATCAAACACTGTCTGATTTCTATGTTCACCCAGGAGATTCCACCCTTAGTTTTAAGGCAGTTTCTCCTTTGGAATAAGTAAGCTAACTGGCTGCTCTCCTTGTCATCACTTTGTTTTATTTGTATTAAAAAAGCTTACAAATCAAACTCTTCACAAAATATGTATATATATATACATATATATTTATGTATATTTGATATATTTATCAAATAGCAAACGTTTATTCCTCTAGGTCCAGGCTTAACATTGAAGTTTCCTTCAATGTCTCCTTACCATCTCTTTCTGCCATAGTAGTTCAAACTTGATTTTTAATCATTTTTAATTGCATTGCACTTCCTTATTATTCAGGATGCTTGCAGTCTGTGAACACCCTTAGGTCATGAACCATTATTTTACTTTATTTCATTTTATAGCTAGTCAGTTGTATGATCTCTGACAAGAAGAAACTAATACAGTTTGAGGATTATATATTTTAGAGCTATTTTCTCTAAGACCAACATTTCCCAGCAAGCACAAAGGTGAGACATGCTTAAAAACAATGAGACTTTAGCAACAGTTTTTATCACACATCATTTCAGATGAAACAACCTTAAGTCAAGGTGGGATGACTTCTATGATTCTGATCCCTGTCATTAGAACAAACTGTGATTTACTGTGGGACAACGGTCTTGTAAAGATTTGTCACTTGTATTGGTTTAATAAAAATGCTGATCAGCCAGTAGCCAGGCAGAAAATATAGGCGGTATGATTAGAATAGGAGAATTCTTGGAAGAGGAAAGTCTCAGTCTGCAGCTATCACCCAGATGCAGAGAAAACAAGAGGAGAATACCTCACCGATAAAAGGTACCAAGCCACACAGCTAACACAGACAAGAATTATGGGTTAATTTAAGATGTGAAAGTAAGATAAAAGTATGCCTAAGCTATTGACTAACAAATTTATAATTAATGTAGGCCTGTGTGTGTTTCTTTGGGACTGAACGATTGCGGAAGTGGGTGAGGCAGGAACCTCTGTCAACAGTGACTTTTTTTCTCTTATGATTTCATCTCTGACATTCCTGCTTTTCAGTTAAACTTTCACTAGGGATTTCTGTTTTTCCCTTTACACAGAGGGCTGGGGTGTTATCAGGGTGGTATCTAATATTAAATCATTTATGTTTAACTTTCAGATCTTCTGTTCAGCATGTTCTCTGGATTCTGTGTTGGTGGTTGTGCATTTGGAAACCTTTAAAATTTGTAAACACAATGCAGTCTCCAGGTGGAAAGCGGGAATTACAGTCTCAAGTGCCCCTAATCTGCAGTCTTGGGTGTTTTGAAGAGGAATGGCAGCAGGCATTCCATTGGGGGAGGTGTTAACATCCTGAGAACCAATGGACATTGCCCATTTACAGTTTGTGTGCTCTGTTTTCTTCTTTGCAGTGATTTTTATATCCACAGGACTATAACTAATGCAGTACTTATAATGACTTTTCTAGTGGCAGCTTATGTGCCAATGACATTTATTTCAAATACATTCACTGTGTTTCTCCCATGATGTAAATACAAGAAAGGCTACAAGAAATGCTGGATGGACGGGTAGCCAATCCATTTGGTTTTTCTCTGAGCTGCCCCAGTTTTAGCATTGAAGTTTCTTTTTCCTAACAGAACCTGAGTTACTAGTAGTCTAACTTTAATGACTGTGAAGATTAAATTTTTAATTCTGTTAAACTTTCTTTTACCTTGCCTTTGTACTTTTTTTTCTCATAAGAATACTTAATGACAGTCATCAAAGTGTTTTTAAAAGGCACATGAAGAAAATAAGGATATTTGAGGGGTATGAGAAGAGTTTTATTCAGTGAAGTAAACACTGTGCCATCCATTACTGCCCTTAAGAGGGCAGCAGCTTTGCCACTGAATCATAGCAGCCAGTTACCAGTCAGCCCTGAGTGAAAGTAAATCAACACTGCTTTAGGGGGAAAGGAGCAGGCAACATAGAATAACCAGGCACTCAGTGACAGCATGGATTTCCACCATCTCTGTCCTCTCCTCCTGTGCTTTAAGAAAGACCACTCTTCTTTTACAAGGTCATAGTATACAATGGCCCAACTCTTCCTGTTATACCTCTGTGGCCTTTGTCAAGGTTCTCTTTTTTGTTTTTGTTAGTTTTTCTCTATGAACCATGAAGGTGTGTGTAGGGGTGGGGGTGGGGTCTCAGTAATTATTACTGTTTAATGTCAATTTGACACACTAGGAAAGAGAGAACCTTCATCAGATTGGCCTATGGTCATGTATGTGGGGCATTTTCTTGGTTTCTAATTCCTGTAGGAGAGCCCATCCCACTGTGGGAGGTGCCACTCCTCAACAGGTAGGCCTGACGTATATAAGAAAGGTAGCTGAATTATGAGCCTGGATAAAAGGCAGTAAGCAGCATTCCTACATGATCTCTGTTCTAGTTTCTGCCTCCAGGTTCCTGCTAGGAGCTCTTGTACCATTTTTTTTTTTTTTTGCTTTGATGGCTTGTAAACTGTAATAAACTATTCCCTTCCCAAGGATTTTTTTTATTTTTATTTTTTGTCAACTTTTTTTTTTTACCATAATAACAAAGTCCAACCTAGGGTAGTCTTGAATTCAGAATTGAATAAAATATCCCAGAGCACCTGTGTTTAGATAAAAGTAGGTAATCAACTATTGTTAAATACTCATTTAGGAGCTGAGCAGACAGAGTCTGTAGTCTGTGCTACTCAGTAAGAGGAGGCAGAAGGGTTGCTTGAGTCTAGGAGCTCATGACCAGCTTTGGTAAGAGTGATACTTTTTTTTCTAGAAAAAGAAGAATACATAAGTTTAAGGCTCAAACTTACAAACTTACTTCTCCCTTTTCTTCTGACTTTTCTGCACATGGTGGGAAGTGACTGTCCCTTCAGAGCTTTTTCCCTGTCCATGATCTATCTCAGCAATTCCTGGGCTTCACTATGCTAGTTTACTGATTATACATATTTATTTCTATTTCTGCTGCAAGATTCTTGGCAACAATGGCTAATATATGTCTGCTGCTGAGCACAGTAACAAACCCATACTAGAAATGTCACAATCTATGACACTTTCTAACCGATTGAAAATGTAGCAAGAATGGTGATGTTTGAGATATTACTGGATATGAGAAATTCAGATCTGCTTCAATACCTGAGAAAATAAGGTAGAACTGAATAATTCATTTTTGACCCAATCTTGTTTCCCTTTATGGAAAATGTTCATCAACTCATGCCACCTTTTCTGACTGGAGAGAAGGGATATAGACTGTCCCAAAGATTCCATGCCCAAAGATTCCAATACCTTGCTGTGGGTGTCTCAGTAACACTCTATGTGTTGACTACTTTGTATGAAATATCTTGCTTTCTTTATTTCTACCCTGGCAGCCTCTCCCTTCTCTCCATAAAAGTATTAATTCTTTAAAAAAAATCCATTTTCATTGTTACCATCTCCAACAATGCATTTCTGGACTACATATCATACCCTCAACAGCCCAATTAAAAAGATACTTTGTGTGCCACACAATAGCTCATGCAAAATTTCACCATTCCTCTATCTATCTCACAATCGTCAGATTTCTCTTGAGAATAAAAACCTCAAGAGAAATTCATAACAAGAGCAGTGACTGAATTTTTCCCCATTCATGCCTTAGCTAGTGCCTGCCATAGAACATGTAGAAAAGTGGTTTTTGAATGAATGCTTTTGAATCCAAAATTGGTAGCAATAATGTACCTTCTACTCTATTTCAAAAGAGCCATATTTCTTCCATGTTTGCAGAGTGAATTGCCTTCCTGTGGATATTGCTTCCTTGGGTGCTGTACCAAGGCCATGCAAATTTGTTGGCTATAGATCTAAAATTGTTTGCTGGCGATACATCAGGCTTGTATTGATTTTGACCCATGATCCTGATCAGCTTTCATTTGTTGTCCTCTTTGGCTCAAAGTTGTGGATGGTTGGTTCTCACAGTGGGGTTGACTGACAGACTCAACCTCATACAACTCAGTGATGTGATAATGTATATAAAAAAAAGGGGTGAGACTTTTTTTTAAAAAAAAATTTATCCCTAAATCATCACTTCTTCAAATAAGTTCATTTTCTTTCCTTTGTGAAATGCCACTGTTCCTCCTCTGGAGAAAAGTTGTCTATAGACATAAGTGGATAGAATCCTGGCTTCAGAGACTAGGGTGCTTTAGTTTTGAGGGACACTATTTGGTGCTAGGAATACTGAATTCAACTTTTTATCCCTTTCATCTGTTATAAGAGAGATAAGAATTTCTCCCTGGGTCTCACTCAAGGAGTTAAGTGATAAAACAAACAAAAAACCAGAATTTGCACTTTTCCACTTATATGATTGTAGCTGATAAAAATCCTTCCTCTGGAAATAGTTTCTTCTGAAGTTAAACATCAGAAAACAACCCCTTTTGGATGAAAAAATTGTGTTTTTGAATTACATAAAACAAAGTTTATTTCTTGTACTTTTATCACATTCTAGTTATTTGCCATTTGGTTGTATGAAACAACCCAGTCCTCTAAGATCTGGTTGGACATAGGTATGTGGGTTCATTTTCCTTATCACACAGTCAATGCCGATTTAGCAGATGAGACATGGTCATCTTGCTATGGACAACCAAACTACAGGTAGATGCTTAGGTAATAGAATCTGAGAATGTGTTATTCTAAATGGTATTTCTTGTTAGAGCAAAATCACAGGGAATAAAGTGTTTGGAAGATAGTTGAGCTAATATAAGCAATGTAACTCTAAGATGTTAAAATGAGTGAGCAAGGTTTCCATAGCCTAACAAGGAGGAAGTGTGATAGTAAGCAGCAATATCAAGTACTATTGTCATCCCCTAACCTTAATAAAATAGAGGAAAGGTATGGGAAATAAGAACAATAGGAGCAAGAAGCAAAATCATTTAGTGATTGTTATATTCACATCAAGAAATAGGAGAGGCAGCTTTCCTTTGTTGTATATGTATACTGTTCAGCCTGGGCGCTTCATCATCAGAGGCATATCTAGGAAGGTGTACTTGGATTTTTCCTGACAAGGTAGAAATTTCATGAACAGTGTTAAGATAAATGAACAATGATGATTTCTAGGAGGCAGGTGTCACTATTCTTAGTCTTATTTATCTATAACATCTGCTGAACAAAGCTCTACATGCAACTTGGAGTGTGTAGTAGCTTGGATGAGGAATATTTCCTACAATTTCATATATACATATATATGTATATATACACTTGCTTCCCTCCTGGTGGCATTGTTTGTGAAAGTTAAAGAACCTTTGTGACATAGAACTTTTCTGGAGAAATACATCTTAGGTGCACAGGTGGTGGTGGTAGTGGTGCTGGTGTTGGTGTTGGTTGTGATGGTACTGATGGTGGTGGTGGGTATAGTTATGGTGTGTAGTGGTTTTGATGGTGGTGTTGTGGTGGTGTGTTGTTGTTACTGGTGGTAGTAGCGTGGTGGTGGTGGTGATGATGGTGGTGGTGGTAGGGATGGTTGGTAGTGGCAATAGTGATGGTAGTGGTGGTAGGGATGGTGGTGGCGGTAGGGATGATGGTGGCAGTAGAGTTGGTGGTGGTGGCAGTAGATATGGTGGTGGTGGTAGGGATGGTAGTGGTGGTGGTGATGGTAGTGGTGATAGTAGTACTTTGAGAGTTTTTATCTTTGCCTCACTTCCAGTTATCTCTCCATGTTTCTTAGTATGACAGTAAAATATGGACACCATGCCAGAAGGTGGTGGAGCATAACTTTAATCCCAGCACTTGGGAGCAGAGGCAGGAGGATCTCTGTGAGTTTTAGGTCAACCTGGTGCAAGAGATAGTTCCAGGATAGCTAGGACTGTAAGACAGAGAAACCCTGTCTTGAAAAAGCGACAAGTATAAGAAAAATGAAAGAAAGAAATATGGTCACCTAGCTTCTTACACTGTCTATATTGTCCCATCATTGTGGGTTTGTCTCCTAGAACTATAAACAAAAACAAAATCTTCCTCCTATACATTGCTTTGGGTCATGGCATGTTATTACTACAACATGAAGCAGTGGGCACAGCGTGGTTGTTTGTTGTCTTAAAGACCTCAGTCCTATATAATTGGAATAATGGAAAAGACAATTGGGAAAGTAAGTTGAAACATTTCCTTGTCAAGAATATACTCGTGGACTCACATTATTTTGTGGGAAACTTGGGCAAGATAGAATGAAATGCAACATTGCATACAGAGAGCTTCTGGGTCTCCCAAAGTGATAGTCTATGCTGAAACAGTCTTGTCCTGTGTTCTATAGAACTACGTGAGTATGGTATTCGACATTAGACTAAAGGCCTGCTGCATCTCAGAAGTATTACAGGTAGCCGTGAGTCTGGTAGTGTCCTGGCAAGTGTTTGCAGTATGTGTGTATTTAGAGATTTTTGAAAAGCAAGTGGAAGTATTTTGCAGAAGTGTCAAAGTATAGATTTTTTACTCTGTGATGATAAAAGTAGCTATACATGAACACATCGAAGAGAGAGTTTGGTCAGAGTGAAGTGGTCTTCAAATTATCTTGCAACTTATATAAAGAGGACAAAAATCACATAGATAAGTGGGATGGGGCTGAACAATCTAGATGGTGACAGAGCAAGCTCAGATTGTGAGGGGCAGAAATACTAAGATAGAAAGCAAGAGATTTTGAAGAATCATATAAGAAAATAGATTTAAAATCAAACAGTAATGTCAGATATTAGAAAATTTGATATGAATATTCTGACATCATTAAGTCTGAATTTTATTTCTGTCTCTGGACATATATATATATATGTGTATGTATATATAAAATATAAATGTGTTTTCCCCTTTGATTTAGAAAATTCAACTTAATGAGCAATTTCATGGATTCTCAAGGGTAGGCAATTCATAAAGCACTGAGGGAGACTCAACATTTTCTTTAATCTAGAAATTAATATTGCATGAACTGCTTTTTTATCTCAAAGTTCTACTCTTACACTTGAATATATTATGTTTCTTTCTCTTAATCATCCCTAAAGTCTTTTATTTAAAAAATTATTATTGTGAGTATGTGTGTGTATTTGTGTTGTATGTACACAGATATGGACATACATGCTGTGGCATGTTTGTGGATGTCAGACAGTAACTCTGGGGAATTGGTCTTTCCTTAGTATGGGCTCAAGGCCTCAAACCCAGTTTTCAGGCTTGCATTGCAAACATTTCTACCAGCTAAGCCATCTCTGCAGCCTATGAGCTGTAAAATATTAAAGGGTAAGGAAGTGTTTGTGTATGCTAAGGAAATAACTGAATGCAAGGGAATCCGTTGGTTATGAATGAAGCATGTCCTTGAGGTCATCACATTCCTAAGTCCTTAGCTGTTGTAGCTTCTGGTTTACTTCTCAGATAATGCCTGCATATTTTGTGCATCTTACTGTAACTGCTCTAACTTTTGTATTATTTTCCACAAAACTTTTGGACTAAAGGACATAAAACAAACTACAATTTTAGTTCCTCATCCACAATTAATTAATTGGCTTGTTTGGAGAAGTTATTCTTGAGGTTTCTTTATGTCTGTCTGAAAAGTAGGCAAACAATACATTCTCAAAGTGAGATAATGACTTTGAATGTCCTAATTGCTTTGACAAGGACAGTAATCAATAGCAGTAGACTGTCTTCAGAGCAAGAATTGATCCATTTGCCTTTGCATCAGTTCCACGCTTATTATCTATTTACACAGATATATTAATTATATATGTATAGATATAGATATGCGCCAGATTTACGACAACTTGGCACAAGTTGAGCTATCTGAAGGATAGAGCCTTAACTGAGAAAACACCACTGTAAGATCTATTTGTAGGGCATTTTTTTAAATTTCCGATTGGTGGGGAAAGCCCAGTCCATTGTGGGCTGTCTCTAAGCTAATAGACTTGGGTTTTATAAAAAAGAAAGTTGAGAAAGTCAATAGGAAGTAACCCTCCATGGCCTCTGCATCAGTTCCTGCCTCCAGGATGCAGTCCTGATTGAGCTACTGTCCTGACTTCCTTCACTGATGCACTATGATGTGGAAGTGTGAGCTAAATATACTCTTCCTCTCTGACTTGCTTTGGTATTGGGATTTCATCATAACAATAGTAACCCCAACTAAGACAATACACACTCACACACATATACTATACACACACACATACACACATGTTGAAATACATTTCTTTATATATTTCATACAATATATTTTATATTATATATATTATGCATATGTTACATGCATGCAAACTGGTTAAATAAATTTTCCCTATGAATTTTTTTTGAACCTGACATAATTATTTTTTATTTTTTGACATAATTATTTTATACATCTCTCAATAGTCACACAACTGCCTCAGAATCAAAACACAACTGTCAACTATGAAGTGGTTTCGTGTCTCTTCATATGAGAGAACTAATCCCATCATGGTGGTTATTTGGTGCAAGTTGTTGAAACAGCCTTTTTTTTGATTCTTTTTTTTATTATTGTTAAAAAATTTACATTGTAAATTATTGTTAAAAAACTTACATGAATTTTTATATTGTACCGTTTGAAGACATTATCTTTGCTCTTCCACTTCTTTGACTACATGCCAGCATTTTTTGTTTCTGGTTTTGTTTTTTAGAGTAATTGACTAAGGGCTAACTGTACACCTTCAACAGTAACACTTTTGACTTGAGAAAGTCATCTGTGTTAATCAGCGGAATATAGAATCTGAGGTAACAGTTAGGTTGTACTGATTTTCTTAGTTATAAAAATCAAAGAAAAATTTAGAAAATGTAGTAATATGTAATATGTGATAGTGTAGATCAAGAAGTCATGAAACTTGAGCTAAATCTGGTTTAATTTCCATACTAATACTTTATTTTTATGTCCACATGAGCCCTATGTTGTCATCTGTTTTGTATTTATATGTGGAAGGAGAGAACGTGTTTACCAATCGTTGGCCAATTTAAAAAAAAAAAATACTTGCACCATATCTAAAATACGGCTCCAGAAGTAACTACTCAGTCTTCAACTGTGGAGTTTTAGCCTTTTCAGGAGAGTTTTTCACCATAAAGGAGCTTAGAGGTAGAGAGCTTGTTTAGTCTTGTAGCACTGTGATTTGAATCTTTGGGACCGAAAGAAAAACAAACAATAAAAGGTGAGGAAGGATGGCAGGAAGGAAGGGAGGAAAGAGGGAAGAAAGGAACAAAGGAAATAGAAAAAATCATGGGCTCCTGATGAAGAATAGAGAATTGGAGATTTTTTTTTAAAGTAACCAGCAAGACTTTAGGTAAATCAGTTTCTCATACTGTTGAGTGACTTTAAAACACAAGATAGAACTCTGTATCATATGGTTTTGTGTAAGATCCCCTAGTAGAACAGGAAGTCTGTGATTTTTGTCCAAGACATGTGGTTATAATAACTGAACTGTATTTTTTTGTGCTTTTTCAGAAAGAGAGGTGTGGGGTGTTGCTTGCTTATAAAAGGAGAGACAAAGCTTAAAGGAAATAATTTTCAAAAATATGAACAAGAAAACTTGAACAAAGACTTAAGATGATTTTTCCTTATTATCAAAGAAACTTAGACAGAATCCCACAAAGAATCAAAAGACTTTGGGATGTGTATTGTCGCAGGACAATCTTACACCAATTTGATTTTTTAAAAAAGGGGGTATTTTATTAGAGGGGATAAAACTTGCAGATCAATGTCCCAAACCACATTCCTCTGGTCGCAAACAGGAAACTGAGTCTAGCAGTCAGCACGGAAGCCAGAAGAAAGCTAGCTTGGAGAGCTGCTGCGGCTTTATTTTTAAAATGAAAACCATGCCCCACATTGGGTTGCCTTGTCTATCTCTCGTTGATCTTCATTCATTTGTCCAATGTCTGCCTTTACCACACCTCCTACATAAACCTGAAGGCTGAGTCCTTCTGTTCCTGTTAGCTCCAGAATAGGCATTATTCCTGAAAATCCATTGTCTACAATCCCTTCTCATATGTCCCATTTTACCACAATTAAAGCATTTGGTATTTTGATGCCTTTTCTTACCATTGGATATGGCTTCTACCCATGCTTCAGAACCATAATAGAATGTTTCAACATTCATTGTATGTAAGACCCATTCATCCAAGGGTGCTGATCTAATCCTTAAAGGCCCTAGGATGCTTTTCACTCCATATTGGCATTCTCATAAGCTAAAGCCTCAATTATTATGCGTCTAGCTTCTGGGTCTGTTATCCCTATTTGTACAGCCCTGGTTAGTCTGTGTAAAAAGTCACTAAAGGGTTCTTTCTGTCCCTGTTTAATTCTAAGATATGACTCCACTCTCTTTCCTGGTTCCTGAACTCTATCCCAAGCTTTTAAGGCTGCTGTGGTATACACGGACAGGATGTGGTCGTCATAAAGAGGTTGGTCCTGAGGGTCAGAGTAGGGTCCATCACCTAGAATTTGGTCTAGGGAAATCTCAGTTCCTTTTGCTCTTTCCTGTTGTTCTATAATTCTTGCTTCCTCTTTAAAAAGACATCTCCAGTGCAATTGTGGCCCACTTTCCAGGACAGCTGAGATTAACTGGGTCCAATCGTAAGGTGTGGCTTTGTTAGTGAAAGCCCAGGTTTTGACCATCTCTCTAACAAATGACGAATGTAGTCCATAATTTACAATCACCTGTTTGATTTCTTTCAAATCACTCATACGTACAGGCTCCCATGTATTTTCCTTGATAACCTTAGGGTGTTTGGAGCCAGCTACCTTTTCTGAAGTTATCACAGGAAAGGCAGGTAGAACTCTGGAGAAGTTATTCCGGAGAATTTTATGCACTGATGAAGTTACATTTTGCCTCCCTATCGGTTGTTCTTGGTCCAATTCAATCATTTCTTCAATCTTTTCAAATCTATTGATCATTGCTGTCTGCAAGGTCTGGATCTCTTCCCCTGTATTCTGTTCTAGTGCCCTCATTGATCATTCCAAGGTACGAAGTCTGTTCTAGAGAGACTATGTCATCCTTATGCATAATCTGCATGGCATGAATGGTACCATCTTGGAGAGACATCCAATCTGTCAAACGTTCAGACTTTGACAGAGTCTGATTAATACATTCAATTGTACAAAGTCTCTCAAATAATGTTTGAGCTCCCATTGACATTGACTGAGTTCTACATTCTAGATCAGCTGTGTTCCTTTCCAGAGTGTTAACTCTGTCATTAAAGGAATGAAAACAGGAAACGTTAAATCAGTATGTTTAGATATTGATGATTTTGTATATGTGTAGATGGTATAGATCTAGGTTTCATTGTGTTGCATTTTAGAGGAGTATTCATGAGGGAAAATAGATGATATGACTTTAATATTCCTTAGTAGATGATTCTTAGCAGGTATTTCCCAATTCTGTTCAATGCAATTGGAACTGATATTTTTATAAACATATGGAAATTAGGTGTGAAGCAGTTCACACTCCATTAGCACATTTCTCCACAAAATCTCACATTGGTCGAGAAATAGTAGCACATCTCAGGGCTCTAAGAAAATCACCTAGAGGTAGTGCCCGTGCTAGAGACAGCTCAGGCAAACCTCAGGAACTACACAGTATTATTTAAAAATAAATTAGATTGATGTTAAAAATGTTAAATTAAATTGAAACCTTGAAAATGGATATATCTGAGGTTAGAGGATGGATTCTTTTTATAAATTTATGATCAAGTTTTCAAACGTGAAGAAACCAGACCTGGAATGAGAGATGGTTCGGTGGTTAAGGCTTGCACTGCTCTTGCAGAGAACATACTGTTGGTCTCCAGTATACTCATCAGCAAGCTCATCCATCCAGGGGGACCTGACTCTTCTTGAATCAGTGGGCACTTGCATTCAGGTGATCAGTGCCCTCTCCTCCAAACAAAGAATCACATTACAAAAATGTTCAAAGATATTTTACAACAGAGATTACTAGAGTTACTAAAAAGCTGAGGTGAGAAGATGGGATTTTATAAACTAGAATTTGATGGAGATGTTTATTCTGGTGTTATGAACATCTTTAACATGATGTCATATAGCATTTCTTCCAGGACTTAGGATACTGTATCTGTACAAACTCTCTGTGACTGAAAATGGCACAGTAAGAAGTTGCCATCCCCACCCAATAGATTATTAAGGGGCAGGCATTTTTTCGTGTTTTAAATTTGTCTTTCTTTGTTTCTTTTTTCTTTCTTTCTTTCCTTACTTCTTCCCTTTAGCTTTTGGTCTGGAGATAGAATGCCCATAAGTAATGTGGGTCACATCTTGTAGATTCATAGGATGTATTTTTCAATTCCAAATAATATGAAGAGTTTAATATGAAAACTTTCTCAGAAGAGGTTTGTTGATCTTTAGGGGGCTGCAGCTTCAGTAAAGACAAGATGGCTGTAGGCTGGTAATTCTGTGCACATAGCGTATTGTGCAGAAAGAAAGAAGAAAACAAGGGGCTATGTATATCAAAAGAGTGCTTAGATATTTTGCTTTCTGTTGCTGCATGGCCTTTGCCATTGATTGGACAAGAACATCTCTGGACCCCAGATAGTCCATTCATCCTCCAGGGAATTATGTCTGTTAGATTAACTGAGAAACTACCAATGTCTGTAGATTTCTGTGTTCAAGAGTTAAACGCATTCTTCTTGGTGGCATTGGATTGGTGGCTTAAAGTGAACTTGGAACTCATTAGACTAAAATCAGCCAAGTAATACACATGGTTTGTTTTTATTGAAGATGGAGGAGTATAATTGATGTATGGAGTATAGGCATTTGGCTTAGAGATCGAGAAGTGGGTAGCAAAGGTATGCATATAAGGCTAGATAAACAGGAAAGACAAATGAAATCAGCTTTTCCATGAACTTTATGAAGTACGCAGGCACTAAAACAAGAGCAAGTTGCAGAAGGTGATACTTTTGCTAGAAGGACTGACCTGTCACAGGAGATAACAGAAGATCTCATTAAGCAGCATTCATTTTGGACTTTGAAGTTTTATTTGCTTTGGTTTTCTTTTTATGACACTAGATAACACATTCATTTAATATCCTTTATATCTTAATAATCGGTACTAAATGTACTTAGACTGTTAGCCTGTGCCAGACTCAAGATCGTGGGATAAGTGAGATGAATACTAGTTAAAAATAGCTTAGTAATTAGAAATTATCATACTTTCTACTCCTGCTATTCTAACAATTTTCCCTCTAGATCACAAATAGCTTAATATTTTCTTAAGTAGTGCTCTACCTGATCCTAATAATAAAATTTATATTTGGCTTATTATGGCCTCCACATATCAATCTTGTCTTTTGATTGAATTTTTTGATTGACACATTAATTTTTTTCAGCTAAAAATTAATTTTAACATTCTAGTACTAGAAAGATTTACAAAGAGAAAGTGTCTATCATTTTATAATTTATAATCTGAAAATAAACATAATTCACATTAAAATAAGCATCTTTATTTTTGTCTTTTAAATTAGGCAGTTATTTTTTAAACTATGCCTTTAAGCTTATTAAATATGACAAGAAATCAAGCTTTCAGAGAATCAGATACAGCACAACAAAGTATAAATCCGTATGCATGCAACATAAGTAAATGCTAACTAAAATTTTTAGCTGTGCACATTCACAAATGTGTGTAGCAATGTACATATATGTGTAGATATATTTGTACATTTATGTAAATTATTTCCTTCTGTAGCTCATAGTCAAATATGTTTGAAAGCAAATGGTTCAGATGAGGATTTTATGGGTGGCATGCAATCTAAATTTGAAAAGCTACAACTAGAGATGACTGTTCTATACAATTGTATTTGAAAATCAAACAAGGTCACTGTTCAGCAAGAAGAGATCAAAGAGAGAAGTGAGGAAAAAGCACAGGAGAAATAAAGAGAAAGGAAGAGAGATAGCAGTCTGCTTTGGGGGTGCTGTTAAAGGTCACTTTGTTCTTTGGATTCCTTCCATATTCTAGATAGCCTTTTCTCATAGTATTCTGGATGTAAGCAATGGCAGGAAAATGGGAATTTTTATGAGATTAAGGACATCTGTAACTTAACTAGATGGAACTGATCTGGGGTATTTGATTTAGTGTCTCTTCCATCTACCAAGAATCCTTTCCTAGAATATTTTCACCTGACCCTAAGGTTTATTTCTATATTAAAAAATCATCTTCCTTTTGAAAAGCACAGGCTTCTAGATTATGCTGTGTTTGACAATGAAAGTCATTGCCTACCCTGCACCGTTAGCTTGTCTTGGACCAAGATTTTCCATTCTGAAGCTAAGATGATGAAGCTAAGATGCTGGGCATGACTCCTCAGAATTCCCTCTCAGTTCTGCTGGGATGGGATTTATATGGAGATATTTATGAAAATTCAGAGGAAATTTAATGGGAATAAAAGAGCAGCCAGTGGAATGTAAAGCATGTGTGCAGGAGGGATGTCTGTAGAGCTTGCAACTCAGCACAGGTGGCTAAATGCAAAAATATCCCTACGTTTATCTAAAGAGAAGGATCAGATCAGACAAAGATGTGCTGCCTTCTGAGTTTTTACTCTTCTCCAGTGGTTTTGCTTTGTTCACCACAAGCAAGTCGTTACTGTAGAAACTATTAGTTCTTTAGTTATCCGGGTCATGAGATAACGGCTCATTAAAGAAACCAGATTTACAAATTCGGGGTTTTCTGGTTATAAATCCTTTCCTTTACACTATCCTTCCTGCCAAGTCTATATTGGAGACCCTCTTTGAATGGGACTTTGCAGTGTTGAAAACTGGTCCTGATTTTCTCAGTATTCAAATTTTTAAAGCATGTACTTTGCAGTGGGGATATGCAGCGACTAGTTTAATATGAGCCACAGAGGGTAAAGCGTCAGGAAACATGAGCCTCAATGTCAGTCGTGTCTATTACTGTGGAGAGCCTCAGGAAGCTGTGTAAACCCCTGAGTCATAAATTCTTTATCTTTAAAAGACACTAAAAATCATTTTAAAAATCCCGTTCTATGTGCCTCAGGAATGCGGCTGAGATAAAACAAATTAATCTATTTGAAAACATTTTACAAAGTACAAAGCATTGAATAAATGAATAGCATACCACTTCATTAACTTTTGGAATTATTCATTGCCTGAAACAGGAGGGAGACTTTATAAAATGATGATGTGAAGAATCATAAATTATTTTATTATAAATTCTGTGCCCATTTAAAGAAATAAAGGAAGCCATGTTAATGTGTTAATATGGGGAAGCAGCTGCATTACAAATGTCCAAGTGAGGAGCCTGTGGTTGTTGTCTGTGAGCAGTTGTCTGGTAGGCTGTACTCTGAGATTAAAAGCGCCAACACAATGAGAAACAGTAAGACCCAACATGGAAAGATTGTGATCGGATGACTGTGATGGCGGGTGGCAGAGGCAGCTTGATAAAAGGCAGCAAGATAAAAGATCACAGAATCAAAGTAGGAATTGTTTATTCTCAAAGATGAGGTGAGATGGCATTTGACCATAAAAGAAGTAATGGTGTATATAAAATCTATAAAGGCCTTTAAGCCAACAGTGATGTCGTAGGGCAAGAGAAAAGCAAGTTAGTTTTATTGAAAGAGGTTTGGAAGAGAGAATCAATGTTTCCTTTATCAAGTAAATACTGGTTCTTCCTCCCTTTGAATTCTGTATGAAGTGGTAGCTGCGTGTATATACTCTACCCTGCATCCTAAGGAGGAGAATGGGCTTCACATACCTGGACAGCTCTCAGATTTTCTCAATGAAGTGAACACTTCATTAAATGATATTGATTTTGGAAATTAAATAACTGGAGCTTAATGTGTCTACATAATTAGCAAGTATGAATGAGAACGCAAAACAACATGCAAAGTTTACATAAAACAATGTACAGATTAAAAACAAGGGTTCAAGGTGGATGCAAAGATCACTTAACTGTATTTTAATGGGTTAGAGAAAGTACTCCATGGCAAATCAAGAAGAAATGTTGGTTGTAAATGAGTTATAGATTTACTGTTATGATTGGCTATTTGTCATAGACACAATATTGAGTCAGGAGAATTGCTTTCAACAACAATTTAACAAGCTACCAGGAACCAGCTTTAGTACTAATAATACAAATATTTGTGAAACTATACAACGTATCATCATAAATATCTTCTCTGAAATACATTTTATGACAGTATTTTTTGTGTGTGCTACTTTGCCATTTATTGTTTTAATTTACATATTATGGGATCTGACTATTGTTTTGCTAAAGAGGGACCATTGTTGGATGAAAGACTTCTCCCAGTTATGCAGCTGAATTCTGTAAATGTCTGCACTAGGAGTCCAAACTCTCACTCTTTGTGTCCAGAAACTAAAGAATTCTGTTTGTTTGTTTTTTCCAAGTGATCTATTTCCAAAGGCCAAACAGCATGTACTTATAAAGAAAAGAGCAATCAGGCAGTATGTGGGAAGTCACGGGGTTAGGAGAAAGGCACTCAGAACAGTAGCCTTGAGTATTCCCTTTAGCAAATACTTGACATGGGCTAGTTACACAACTTCTCTTGGTGTCAGTACAGCATGATGCTCTCTGCCCCGAAGCAGTGCAAGCACACAGTTCCGGGGGAGACCTATTTAAATCATCACACACATAAACTTGTGTTTCTGAACAGGCTCAGTGATGAGAAAAACGGCCTGGATCTCCAGTCCTGATGTTAAGATGGTACATGGCCAGTGGCTCCAGGCTTGTACAAATAATAAAAGCTGACAACCTTCCAGCACTTAGAAGTGCTGCATATAACTGGAAAAAATATACTTTATGGTACCTCAGCCTCAAATAAAGGATGGAAGAAAGAATGGGGCAGATACTGAGAAAGAAAATGGACTCTAGCTTCCCCAACCAGGAAAAATGAAAAGCCTGCAGCATCTGGGGTGCGGCCTTGCATGTGCATAGACTAATTGTCTCTTTCACAACTGATACAAAGTTTCAATGGTCACTAGGGTCAGGGACATAAACTCTTTCACTGTTTGCATTTTCAGTAATATGTGGACAATATGCTCTTATTCAGGGTGCTTACTAAAAACAACAATCTAGACACTGTGAAGGGAAAAAAAAGAAGAAAGACACAAAATAATATTTTTCATGTTTCCTGTTTTGCCCTGTAGTCTTTTTTTGTAGTCTTTGACTAAATAAAGAGACTTTTAATTTGGGAACCAGGTAACAAAATGCCATGTCTCCTTAGGACTGTGATTGGATTTGACAGTGCTTGTGTATTTTTATGACTCTCCAGACAAAGAGATGACAGCAGGAAGGGAATTAGCTGTCAGATTTAGTTGTTTTTTGACTATTTTTTTCTGGTTGAGAAGGAGAAAACAGAAAAATTTTAGTCATGTTTCTTTAGGTTTTTTTTTACATGATTGAATATTGAATATGCTGTTACTTAATATGGTAAAATGTTCATCAGGAAAGCTGGTATGATCTTTGTAATTGTGAATTTTTCACTGGCATGACTTAGGAATGAAATATTTTTCTGAAAATCTATTTTATGTAATATTGTCCATAAGATCCTGCCATCCAAAATCCAAACATAACCCCTCTGTAAAGATGGTAGATTCTATTTACAAATCAATTTTAATTCCTTCCTGAAAGAACACTAGTTCATAGTCATGGGTCCCATTAAATAATGAGACAAATAGGAATGGGAGGCAGTGAGAAAGGGTTGTAGAAGTTTAAAAGGAAGTAGATCAGTGGAGAGTGACACAGCAAAGCTCAGAAGTCTGAGTGTAGACAGACATTTCTGTCCCACCCGGTCCTGCAGCTGTTCAGCCCCAAGGAAACACAGAGAGGCATACATTAATTATAAACTACATGGCCTATTAGCTCAGGCTTCTATTATTAACTAGCTCTTACAACTTCAATTTACCCGTAATTCTTGTCTACGTTTAGCTACACAGCTAGGTACCTTTTCTCAGTGATGCATTCTCATCTTGCTTCCTCTGCTCTGACTGCTGACTGACTCTGCCTTTCTTCTCTCCAGAATTCTTAGTCTGGTCTCCCTGCACTTTCATCCTGCCTGGCTACTGGTCAATCAGTTTTTATTAAACTGATAAGAGTGAAAATCTTTACAGTGTACAAGGGCATTATCTCACAGCATCTGAGTCCCAATTTCATAATGAGAAAGCTGAGAGTTTATCTGATTTGCGTTACAGAATTAGTAGATGAGTCAACAGGTCATGCACACACAGGCATACACACAAACATTTAAACCTAGGCTGCACATATGAGACAAACATGCAGCAATTGTCTGACTCTGATTTTGCTTATTTCACACAATGTAATGATTGCCAGTTCTATACATTTTTTATGAATAGACTTAAAAAATCTTCAGGAGGCTATGTGTGTTTGTGTGTGTGTGTGTGTGTAACAATAATAATTAAACTAGAAGGGTTTGTGAATTTGAGGAGTGGGGAACACTTGTGGAAGGCAAGAGGGAGGGGTGAAAATCATGTAGATATATACTCACGACTGAAATTCTTAGAAAATCTTTACATTATACATCATCATTTTTTTAAATTTACATTTCACCCAGATAGCACCTTCTTTAAGATAAGGTACATTATGAAGGAATTCATGAAGTTGATTTTTTTTTATTTTGCACAGCAAGATATAAGCAAAGGTATTTGTAAAGTCATCTATCTCATATTAATAATAATTTTATTTAGTTCAAACTCAAGAAATCTGCAAAACATTATTACATACTTTTATTTTTCCTAAACTTTGAATGAGGATTAAAAACTATGTGTTAGGGTTAACACATTTTAGAATGAGTAGTGCTGCAAACATTTTAGATTGCATCTCCCTATCAGAAGAGGCACGTCTGACTGGTCTCTTCAACTGCAGGTCATTCTCACACTGCAGAGAAAGTGTTTTGACTATTCCTATCAGATTCACCTTGTTGTTCTGAAAGCCTCTTATGTTAAGTATAAAAGTATCTGATTTTCAGTGAACCAAAGTATTGGCCTTAGATACATTTTGGCACTTTAGGATTATCATGAGAGACCATGTACAGTTGTAGCAACTCTCAACATTTACAGTTGTAGAATTAATATTAAAAGATCATGAAAATCATATTGTATCATTTGTTCAGCAAATCATAGAATTTAAACTTCTTGATTTTGCTAACAGGTGTCAGTTGCATCAGTAGAGTTATTTATGTGAAATGGGTGACACGGGGAGAAGGAGCGAGAGAAAGGAACTGGATTAACAAAATTTGGGCCTGTCTTTCATCAATAAACCATGCTTCTTCCTCTTCTTTGAAAGAGGTGGCCAAATGTAATGGATGCTTGCAATATTCTCTGGAGAATGACTCTATACCATTTGTCTCCTATAAAATGTAAGCTCTCTGATGCCCATTGGCCTTGTTAATCACCAGGTCAGGATATAGAAGCCTTGGAGGGTAAGTAGTATCCTGCCGTGATCTAATGCAGTGGATGGCACTCACATAGATGAAATACTTGGCAGGTTCATCTAATAGGATGCTCAGAGCAGTGGTTCCAGGTGGGGATGTTTTCTTACCTCAGGGTAAATGGATGGAGTCACCTGTTGGTCAGCCTTGAGGGGACTGTTTCACCATCAGGTGGGTTGAGACCTAGGATTCAGTTGAGCATTACACAAGATAATTCCTACCAAATAATAAATGAAAACATCCTGTCTGAAAAGTTCTGGTGGCAATGATTGCTTTTCATATACATAATGTGTGAAAATATTCTCTCTTTAAGTCACTGAAGACTGGAGTTGTAGCTAAGTATTAGCTTGTAAGTTCTCTGGTATAAAATATGTGGCCTGATTAGGGAAACTCTGCTCTAATGCTTGCCACAGAGAACATATTACCTGTTACTTGATTCTGATTTCTTCTGCTCTGTTTATTTTGGGATCTTGGGTACTAGATATTCTGTATACTTGATTCTCCTGGGATCAGTCCAAATCTACATTTGATCTAATCCATACAATACATATCAGATTGATCATTCATAGGCAAGATAGACACTAGTATAAACAGAGACTGAACTTTTATTTCCTGGCTGCCCAGATCCAAATAATCAACAGAAACTATATTAATTATAGCACTGTTTGGCTAGTGGCTCAGGTGTATTTTTAGCTAGCTCTTGCATTTTAAATTAACCCATTTCTATTAGTCTGTGTATTATCATGTGTTTATGGCATTACCTCATTTTCTACATGTCTTGTTTCCTTGGTGGCTGGCTAGCATCTGCTTGACTCCACCTACTCTCTCTATATATCTCTGTCTGGATTTCCTGCCTGGCTTTACTCC
>JAQHUG010000017.1:1625932-1651515 GCA_028555095.1 Dicrostonyx torquatus | reverse complement strand
TCTCCCAAGCCTACATACATTTATCCAACACTATGACCCATTTAAAGATCTTTCATATCTGAATCTGTCCTATTGTGTATCTGTAATTCTTTACTGTCTTGAATAGCTTTAAATGGTTAATCAGCTTGGTTGCAGCAGCTTTGGATGTTGGTTCCACCTCTCTCCACTTTTAAAATGGTGGAGGTACCATTACTGCCAGCTTGGGACAGCCATATAGGAGCTGTGCTCAGTACTTTAACTCTGAGAATGAGCATGTAGCAATAAATCCTTTTTATCTGAGTAATAGCTAGATATCATGCAGAGTATTGCATGTTCTGGAAATATCTCTGTGTATGGCAGTAGGAATCTACCATGCTTTCTGCCTGTGCCTTCCTAGCAGGCCTGATCCTGCTACCTGTCCAGGTTGGGAGCACTTAGCTGTGGTCATGGTCTCAGCTATTTTCCGAACCTGGCATACAAGCACTTGGGCCCACAAACCCCATACAAGTGTTCCATAGCCAGATCTCCAGAAAGAGTCACAGTTCACAATGGCAGCATGGCCCAGAAAGCCAGCTGCTTTTTTCTTGCTACCTCTGAATCAGGAAAACCTCTCTTAAAGGAGACACAGCATGCCACCAGCAAAATGCTGGCTACCAAGAAGCCATGATTAAGTCTGTTCTTTTGTGTCCACGATTCCTTTTCAAGCTTTCTCTTGTTTTTATGTGGATTTTAGTCCACCATGTTGATGTGCCAATAGGTTTTAGGGAGCTGCTTGTTTGTCTCATTCATCCAGAACGTAAATAATCACACAGAAACTATATTATTTAAATCACCGCTTGGCCCATTAGCTCTAGCTTACTATTGGCTAACTCTTATATATTAATTTAACCCATTTTTATTAATCTGTGTTTTGCTACATGGCTGTGGCTTACTGGGTAAAGTTCCACCATCTATCTCTGGCAGCTACATGACTTCTCTCTCTCTGCCTTCCTTCTCCCAGCATTCAGTCCAGTATTCCCCACCTACCTAAGTTCTGCCCTATCAACAGGCCAAGACATTGGTATCTCCCAACATCAAATATCTTAATTTTCTAATAAAAAGGCACAGACTAACAGAATGGATGTGAAAAAAGGTTCCATTTTTCTGCTGCATACAATAAACATGACTCAATATCAAGGATAATCACTACCTCTCTTAGCATCTATCAGTATTATTAGTATTAAGATGTGAGTTTTAACATCAGATAATATTGTGTTTATTTCATACTTCTGTTATTTCCCTGCCTTTATAATTTAAACCAGAATTTATGATGTTGCATTCTTAAACTGAAACAGTAACATCAAAGTCATAATGTGGTAGGGATTATAGATGTGCACATGTTTGTATGAACACACACATATATAGATATCTTTATATATCTGTATATGTTAGCGTGTACATATGTATGTACACTCAGAAGCATCTTCTGGTGTATTTAGTTACCTGAAAAATATGTCCATTTTTCTCTATAATAAGAGAGGTACAAAAACCAAGAGAACTGGTTGGATATTGAATTAGAATCATACAAAACCCCAATTCACTTATGTATTTTCTTTCTCAGCTGTCTGACCATAGTGGAATTATGAACTTCCCTGGCACATACTTTCCTAAACTTTAAAATCAGTATTCTGGAACATCAGTAGTTCTCAGACTCCTGCATGCTTTCAGGTGATTAATAATGAGAGAATTTCTGCAAAGTGACATCTCTGTGGTAACCTAATATGCAAAAGATATCATTTGTGGTATTCTTTAATTCAAATGTTGCCTCCTCAAGATCCACTTTGGACATCAATAGATTGTATGATCCTCAGAAATTTTTAGTAATAAAACCAGTTAAAGTTCTTAACTATGATTTGGATGAATGTAAACATAAGCATTGATTAGCATGGCTATTGTAGTTTAACCAACCAGGGCTTCCATTGAAATGTTACTTCAAGAGATCAATTGATACTTACATGATGGAAATGTTTAAGCAGATTATGCATATACTATCTAGAAAACTGCAGGCAAAGTATAACTTGAAAGTGAGAAGTAGGAAACTACATTTATGATATAATGCTCTAAATGCTAGCTATACTAAACATAACATACAGAGAAGTCCTTGTGAAGTCTGATTGTCTCTGGGCTTGGATTCAATCTGACTAGTGTGTTCATAACAAGAAAAAAAATGGTGTTCAAAAGAGATGATCCCATATAAAGAGACTCTCCTATGTGGGGGTCCAGCAAACAGCTAGACATCCTCAACCCAACGAGAAACTCTAAAAAGCTAAGCCCCTTGAAATCGTCATCTTCTATTTCCAGTCACAAAGCTTTGATAAAATGAACTTAATTTGGTTTTATTTGTCAGGTACGGTGTGATAATAGTTAAGTACTTACACAGAGCACACACAGATCCCACCAGGATAGTTAGCAGTTTTCTTTCCCTACAGCCTTCATGTTTGGAACATCTAGGTCCATTTTGCCAAGATCTTATAAATAGATATGCCACACTGTTATGAACAGTAGTTTTCACACTGTGCCACGGAACATCAGAAATTGTTTCTTTTAACTTACAATGCTTGGTACTCATTATCCAAATTCCATCTGTTTGTTTACTTATTTATTTCTTCCCTACTATTTCTATACTGTAGCCACCTGTATTCTAAATCCAGACTGACATTTTTAATACTTCCACATATGCAAGGGAATGTGTTGTATTTGTTTTTCAGTATCCGACTGTGTTGACTTATCACAGTGTTCTTTATTTCCAATTATTTTTCCTCAGATGACAGGATTTAATTCTTCTTTAGGACTGAAAATGATTTAACAGTATAATGATTTAACAGTATACATACATCTATCATACTTTATCTTCTGCAATTGAGCTCCCAGGTCAGTTCATTATCTTGGCTATGGTGGATGGTGACATATGAAACATGGAATGACAAGTGTCTTTTTGGTATACTGATTTTGATTTCTGTAGCAGAAATGGGATAGCTGACAATATTTTGGTCTATGTTTATGTTTTTTTCACATATTCCTTAGGAGAGAAAAACTTCTTTAATGTATGATTCCTCTTCCCCCATGAGGGAAGAGATGTACAACCATTAGATTATCTAAGGGTAATCAATGAAACCCTCAATAATCCAATTTAAAATGGGAAGATTATCTGACCTTTCTACAAAGAAAAAAATGAATAACCAATACAGTGTGAAAAATCCTCAGCACCCTTGTCCACTAGGGAAGTGTAATCATAGTCCCAAAGAGATGCTGCCATTTCTGTTAGAATAGTGATTATAAATGAAAGAAATAAAAGTAACGTCTGATGAGGCGCTGAAAGAAACGGAACCCCAATGTTCCACTGAAGATACAATTGTATGGTACCTCACCCGATGTGCAGAAGGCTGCTATGTCAGGTTTGAGTTTTTAGATATTGAAGTTGAAATTAATGAGTACAAATTTCCATGGAACAGTTTGCTGCCCCTATAGTTCTTCATGACAATTGAAACTTTTGTTTTCTTCTCATTTACTTACTTTCTATAACAGTATAAAACTAGAAACTAATTTTCTGTTTTGTTTGGTTTTGAAGCAGGATCTTGCTCTTTCTCTGGCTCACCTGGGACTCAGTCTGTAATCAGGCAGAAACTTGAGATCAAAGTGATCCTCTTGCCTCAGTCTCCCAAGTGTTAGGATCATAGGCATGAGCTACCATGCCTGGCAAACAAATGATCTCCGTGGATCTGGGTAGAGCTTGTTGGGAGTTTTATTTGCTTTATTTGTAGCAATCAAATGAACATCTTGCACAAAATAAGACTTTATAAAAGTTGTTGAATGAGCAACAGATTAAATACTAGAGCTTTTATCCTTTATTATTGAAGGTAGTAAGGATGACATGCTAAGCTCATTTTTGATCATGACTCAGCAATTAAAATGCAGTCAACCCCGTTTATGATGGTAGGTACTCAGCTCTGATACATGCCTTAAGTAGATTAGTGCTAATTTTGAAGGATTAACTGTGGTTGAAATGTGCTTTCATATTCTCTTCAAATGCAATGTGTTTATGCCACATTTTGGAAGTGTGAGATTCAAGGCCATTGCCTGAAAACTCAAATGCACTTTGTAGATTCTGGTAAACATTTTTGTGCAGTCTCTACAGACTTTATTTAACTTAAGTTTCAAGTGACCTTTAGGCCAAGCAAACATTGCTTCCAGAGAGTATTTTAGTTTATTTGAAGTAGAAAGTAAATGAATGAGAAGTTTTGTTTACTTTCTAGCTAAGGGACAGACTCTGAGTTCCTGGCATGGTGCTGTTAATTAGGCAGTGGGAATTTTGACTGAATGTTCAAAAGAATTGATATTTGAGTGAGCTTTCACTGTATTAAGATTGGGTATCTTTTGAGAGTCTGGGTTTAAAGTCTTGTAACTGTATTTTGCCTTTCAGTAGTTAGGAATTTCTACTTTTTTCTTTACAACGTGAAATGTTTGGGGGACAAATTTTAAATAATGTACAGATTTTAACAAGTGAATTACAAAGGTGTATTTGAAATTTTCTGTGTTGACATCAACACATGTATTTTAACTCTTTTATTGCATTCTTTCTAATTAAATTCCATATTTAACATCTGAAAGCGTGGTTTCAAAATCAGACAGATAAGGATTGAAAATTCAGCTCTGACAGCTGCCCATTGGGTGAACTTGGATAAGAACTTATCCTAAACTTTTGTATCTGCACATCCAATAATAGTCCATGTATTTTGCAGTTACCACATGATTATATTGTTGTTATTTATATAAAGCTGTTTAGAGATATTGTTATAAGTATTATTTATTAATACACCCAATAATCTGTTCCTATATTTTGCAGGGGTTTTGATTGCATAAGTTATGTATGAGTTCTTGAAAGCATTTAGCTGCAGTCTTTAGATAAGCCCCATTTTATAGTAGCCAATAGTAAATTTGTTCTGAAACCAAAAACTGAACCATTTATTCCTCATCAAAATGGCATTATTTTACATAATAATTTGCATGTTTCTTATTTGTGAAAGTGTAGTTAATTTTTTATGTTTACTAGGAAGATATCTTGTTTACATATGTTAGTTAACCTGACAAGGATTTCTTTTAAAAATTTTAAAGAAAACATTTAGATAGGACTACTTGGGAGTTAAACTGAAGAATTTCCTTTACACAAAAAGCTGAACTATGTTTTTCTGTATGACTTTTGAAAACAGTTTGAATTGTCCAGGAAGCTCACTGCAGTTTACACAAAGAAATGTTATTCAGCACTACTCTATTGTTGTTGGGATGGAGAGAAACATAAAACAGCACAAGGCAGTGGAAGGTATTGGGTTCTGATGCAGTAACTATCAAGGTTTATCCAACCTGCAACATTTTCATGTCCCCATTAGCTACTAACTGCATGGGAGCTGCCCCAGCTGGGAAAGAAGCAATCTTTTCAGCCAGTGTGATCACTGGAAAGGCAGAAGTTTCCACATGGTGCAGCATGTGTTGGAAACCCGGAGCCTGTGGTCATGACCCTCCATGTACTCTTTCTTAGCTATAAAACCAGCTCATGGAAACCTATTTAAGATACTCAGTCAGTAGAACAAGCTTCCCCTAGTCTTTTTAATAGTATTCCTAGATGAAGCACTGCAAGGAGAGGAATAATTAAATAACATATTCAGGATGTGTATTAAATGCCAGTCAAAAGAAATTGCTACTGTTTTTGGAGTAGACTATTTCACCAAATAATATTTTGGAATGCTAGAGAGCTGATATTCATTAAAGAAATACAAGTGGCCCTAGTTGTTTGCAGTTGGAATTTCAAAATTACTTGAAGCCTTAGTAAGAACAAACTTACATTCTTAGACCCGAACTATCTTGGTTACCACACTTTCCAGTTTTAAGGGCCCTTTGTATGAACACTAAAGTCTGAACAATGTCAGTTTACCTAATCAGACAATTAGTGTTTCTGTGAAGATATTTTAAAATGAGTGTTGACATATGATACAAACGACATAGTTCATGTCTGTTTTTCCTATGATAGTTACTTCACTTGAGTGTTTGAAAGTCCTCAACCACCCACTTAAGTAGCTCACTAGTGTACAAGAGTCTATTTTATTTTTATGTGTGATTATTTTCTTTAAACACATGGTGGTTGACCATCTTAATTACTGAAATCTCTTTTATTAATATAAATTTCCCTCATTTTTTTCAGGGATGTCTGTGAAAGATGCCAAAATACAACCAATTCAAATGTAAGTAACTGGCTAAACAGTGGAAGAGAAATTGTCTATCTTGGCCAATTGTTCATGTCATTTCACTCTGATGAAAAACAAGACTGAATATATTACTACGGTGTACTGTGTTGGTCAAATTAACAAAGAAGGAAGCTGAAAAAAAGCCAGATGTGGCAACATAATTCATCTATTGTACCCAGAGACTTGAAGCCTGTATTATTGTATTGAATCTCTAGTGGAGATGTTGCTATATAAGTATTTTGTGGAGTAGCTGATATCTGTGATTAGTTGACTTTAAGAAAAGGAGATTGTCCTAGATAACCTGGGTAGACTTGACCTCATCAACTCAAAACCTGTTGAAGAATATGTCTTTCTTCAAGGGAAAATAATTTTACTCATGGCATCAGCTAAGTGCTAGTCTTCAGGTTGACTTGGCTTGTGGATATCTCTCTTGTATATCTGTCCTTTAGTCTGATTGAGAATTAGTTAAGAACAACAGTACAATAACCAGTCAGTTTGGGATCTGACAAACACTAAGTATGTCAGTATATTCAGCGTAAGGAACTGAGAAGACTACCTGGTGGATCTACTGTGAGCCAGATATGGCCTAGCATCAGCTCATTTTCTAACCTTCTTTACATGCTCACTCTTACAAGCATGTCTTGATGATGCTTAGCTCCTTGCCTATCAAAGCCTATTTGTGACTGCACTTGATATCATAGTGAGTTCTTTTCTTCTTTCTATGTAGGTCTTGAGATCACAGCTATAGCTTTTCTTCAGAAAGGAATCAGAAATTAATTTTTGTGCATACCTAAGCCAGTATTGTAAGGTCTTTCCTTACATTGGTAAATGGGTTCCTGATGGGAAAAACGACTCAAATTCAGAAAGCAAGCACAGGGTTAAATATTTTTATTAGACTGGCCTCTCCTAGTTTCCCAGTTATCAGTTCTTAGTTTCTTCTAACACAAATTGGAAAAAATAACTCTTGATGGCTACTCATTTATCTTGCTCACAGGGATAGCATGTTATTACCTAATTCTGTAGCTCTCCATATTTTAAACGGAAGCCCTATTGAGTCTGAAAATCTGTTGGGGGTAAGATCTGAACTTTCTGAAACCACTGAAACTCTGATACTTTTATGATTAAACATGATTTTTTTTTTTGTCCTTCAGCTTTAGGAGCTGAAAATCTCTTTATATGTTGCCAAGGAAAACCTCTTAGGATTTAATTACTGATTAATCATCTTCATTCTTTCAATTCTTTTTTATCTAAGTTATCTTTGTCCCTGAAAATAGCAATCTAAATCCATTGTTCATATTTTTGATGTACTTCTTAAAAGCACAAGACATTACTTCCGTCAGTGCATTCTCTGCTGGGGCATATGAGGTCCTATAGTGAATGTTCTAGAAAAGTTCACTGCTATTGTATGCCAAGATATCAATGCTTTACCTGTGGCAAGGTGAGGATCCTTCTGCCCATTCCAGCTATAGGTGATTTGAGTTGATCTATTAGACCACTTCTGCTATTAGCTCTTGTATACTGTGCTTCCCAGCTTGACCTAGATTTGTCTGCAAGAGATTTACCTGGTAGAACTTTTGTCTAGAGTCAAAGATACAAGAAGCTTTAGGCTGAGGGGACGCTGTATAGCAGTCACCTTAATGGATATAAGCTGCCTCTGAAAATGGAAAAGTGTTTATAACCTTTAGCAATGCCTCTGATTCTCTTTTCAAGAGACCGAGTCTCACTATAGTAAGAGCGAAATCATAGTTCACTATGTAGCCTAGGCTAGCTAACTCATAACAGTGGATCTGCCTTAGTCTCTTGAGGATTGGTATTACAGGTATGATTAATATCCCTGGTAGGCCTTTATTTGCCATATAATTCTGAGAGGGGAGCAAAAATGTGAGAGTAGGTAGCCATCATCATCCCAGAATCCAGGGGTAGCACATCTAAGCCCCAAGGTGTGTGTGTAGAAATGCATGTATGCATATCCATGTGTGGGGAGACTAGTTCATTAGTATACATTTACTGCATTTCTTTCAGTGAATGACAATGTTTGTTTTTAGCTTTAAATTTGCCTTGCTTTCTTTTGTTCTAGAAATGACCATTGTTACAGTTATAAGGAGATAAATTGTGTCATTATATGAAGAGTTTTAGAAAGATAAATGAGAATGGTTTGATTTCTTTGTAATAAATATTGTTTATAGTTTCATTTTGTTTTTGTTTTTTATTGAAAATAAGTTCTTCTCTCATTTAATATGTCTTAACCATAGTTTCCCCTCCCTTTTCTCCTCCCAGCTTCCCCTCCACCTCTTTCTCCTCCACATCTACTCCTATCTTGTTTCTTTTTCAGAAAAGTGTAGATCTCCAAGAGAAAACAGCAAGAAAGAAAGAAAGAAAGAAAGAAAGAAAGAAAGAAAGAAAGAAAGAAAACACGTTGGCCAGGCAAAAGCCATCTTACCAAGACTGAACAAGGCAATCAGATAGGAGGAAAAGTGTCCCAAGGGCAGGCCAAAGAGTCAGAGATTCACTACTGCCACTGTTAGGAGTTCCATAAAACCACAAAGCTAATATCCATAACAGATGCACAGAGGACCTATGGAGATTCATTCAGAACCTGTGCTTTCAACTTCAGTATCTGAGCACATATGAACCTTGCTTAGTTGATTCAGCGGGGCATGTTCTGGAGTGCTCCATTCCCTCTGACTCCTACAATCTTTCTTTGGTCTCTTTTTCTGGGTTCTAGAGCTCCAAGCGGGGGAGGGGGGAACTCGATGGAGATTTCCAATTTAGACTCTCTCTCAGCATAATGTTTGGATGTGGATTTCGGCACCTGCTCCCATCTGATGCTGGAGGAAGCTTCTCTGATTCCAGGTGAAGAAGTCATCGATCTATGAGTGTAGTAGAATATCATTAGGAATCATTTCATCTTATTCCTTTTTTGTTTGTTTATTTTTCTAGTTGTTTTTGGATATTCCCTAAGTATCTGTTCCTGGATATCCATGCAGTGTAGGACATGAGATCCTCATTTGGCCTCAAGTTAAACAAACATTGGTTGGCTCTTCCCACAAGTCCTGTGCCCACATTGCCTCACGGCACTATTCAGGAAGGACACATTGCAGGTCGTAGTTTTTGTGGGTGTGTTGGTGTCCAAGTTTCTCTTTCCTAGCTGGCAGAGTATTTTCTCATGACGAAGAGACTAGAAAGTAGGGGTGAAGCTTCCATGCTCAAACTTGTTCGAACTCTCTCTGAAGTCATTGAGCTTTCTGGATGTTTTCCTAGTCAATGAGGTCCCACTATCAGTTTTCAGATAGCTACCTTCTGTCCTAGCTTCAGCCTGGGTTGTTTAAAGATCTCTAAGGAACTCCTTGGTCAACAACTCCAAGGAATGTAACTTAAACCTACCACTGGAAGCCTTGCCTGGCTGCAAACATGGCCAGTTCACATCTTCAGAGAGCGGTTTCAATTTTTGTATTTTCCCGTAGCATCGTCAATCTCATTTCCAACTGTTTTACTTACTTGTCCAAACTGCAGGAGAATAAAAATCTTTATTTCAGCTATAGCTGATCCTGGATTGACTCCTTCACATAAGCAGTGTGGTTCTAATTGCTATTCCTTGACTACAAAGCAGTTTTATGGAGAAAAATCTCACCACCAAGGTGTTTTGTTTTCACTTGTCCTCAAATCTTTCTCTTACAGGAATATGGTCTATTATGTTTTCTTCTAACTCTGGTCTATCACTGGTTTGAATAAAGACTTCTTCTATAACAGTTTCTTAACAAGAGGTTAAAAAAACAAACAAAAAACAAAAAAACCCTCATATTTAAATGTACATACACATGGCCATTTCAAATCCCCCTAGAAACATTTTTTTTTTAGCTTTTGTATCTCAGTTATTATCCCTTAACATAGACAAATGGGCTCTGATTGGCTGTAGAATAAACTGCTGATAGTAATGAGACAGGCATATTCACAGTAAATATCTCCTGTTAACTGTTTCTAAGAATCATACAGAATTTTACATTTTTTTAAGAGTGCCTGTTGGAATAGTTGTAGACATTTTTCCTGTCCTTTCTACTGTCAAAGAAGAGTGGAAGCTGTTTTCATGCCTGGAGTTTACAGCTACAGGGTGGTATATGTGTTCACCTTTAGAAATACTGTGAATAGCAAGGGCACAAAGAGCCAGGCTCTATTTTGTACTGATTTCATATTAAAATGATAGGGAGAGCATTTTGGTTTTTTGTTCTTCTCTTAATTCAGTGGTGTTACAAACTGTTCAGTTTCAATTTGAGGCTAAGCTTGAATTCATTCACTGCCTGTGGGAAACAAGGCTGTCTGCTCTCCTCACACCCATATGCGAGACTGCACCGAGGAACACCATCCCTTCAAGTGCTCTTGAGTGTCTTTACCCCTGTGAGCATCTTTCAGGTCCTGTCTTCAAATCAGCAAGTCTCCTGCCATGCTGACGGCGGTGTTTTATCACACTGCTTTCCTACAGTAAATTCCAGGCCTTGCTGTGCTTGGCATGACCACCTGTTCTCCCACACCTGTTTTCAGTTACAAACCATATGCTGTAGTCACAGCTGAGAACCACTGTGCACATGATGGGGTTTTTCATAAATATTTCATAAATTCAAAGTTGCCTGCACTTCACAATCATTTGAAGGCAATGATTTAGCTGAGACACTCATGGGAATTCATGGAATATATATATATATATATATATAATATTTTGATATATTATAATATTATATATTCATCAGTATTTAAGAACATGTGAAGCTTATTTTCTATAAAAACCAACCAATATTAAGGTTCCATATTATATTTTTTCCCTCTTCTAAATAACTAATGAAGCAAAAAGGAAAATAATTCAGTTTTAGTAATTGGCTTGAATTGTCCATAAGCCCAAGAAATCCAAGAAATATATACATTTACTTTCATTTTTTACATGGAATAATAGAGATAGCTCATGAACAATAAGCTATTCATAAAAATGTAATTGATGTAAATTGTTATAATCTGTTTTAAAGAAGCAAATGAAAAATATTTTATTTACAAATTATGCTTTTTTAAGAAGCAAAAAATGGAAATAAAATTTGTATAAGATGTTTTATTCACTACACAAATGAGCAGTTAATGTGTATGATTTTAGGCTTTGACTGATTAACAACAGTTTAAAGTTTGTAAGCAGAATTCTCCATTTTCCCCTCACTGTTCAGCTTCTCTTTTGCAGTGTAGGATTTAGAGTCATAGTAGAGTATACGTTCATATTTAGAGGATGAAGTCTGTTATTTTTTGGATTTTCATTCTGTCTATGTAAGTCAAGTGCAGAAAAGTTTCTTACAGTTGTTCCGTGAGCAGATCTATAACAATAACAAACAAGACAACATTCCTAAAAAGGAACCTATTTTCTCCCCAGAAGTCTCAGTAAGTATTTTCTTTCATTTCATTCTTTATAATACTTAGAGTGAACATTTACAGAAGACATATTTTGAATTGAACTGGGGTAGCTTAAACCAATCAAAATACAAACTTAGGAAACAAATTCTCTTTTGATAATTCAGAGAGTGTGAATTCCTCGGTAGGGAAGAAGAACACTCTCAAAGGGCAAGGGAAACAGAAGCAGGGACAGCCAATTAGTATCCCCAGTCCACTGTCTGCACTTCTGTACACAGAAAGAATGGCACTTTATCATTCTATTTTAGTGACAGAGCTTTTGATTACTATGTATCAGGAATTGAGTTCCAATTTTCTCAGCTTCCCAGTGTATTGAGGGCGTGTTTATTTGCCTTATGCACCAAGTGCCTTGACTTTTTTTTCAAACAGTGCTTCCCCCATCTTTCAACAGTGTACGCATTAATTATGGGAATCAGAAACATATAAGACAAAGTACCATAAATCTTTCTTAATAGAAGCCTTCTCTAATTTGATGTATCATAGTCTGAATCAGTAATACAGTTTTGCAAGTAGCCCTTTTGTGTGTATATGTTCACACACGTGTTCATATTATTATCATGTTTTCTATTCACACCAAGATTATTTAACAATTCAAAGCACTAAAACAGAAAATATTTGATGAGTAAGAATGTGTTCTATCACAAGGGACAGAGGAGAATGGAATGTAGATTTCTCTGGTGGCAAAAATGGCCCTCGACCTGGGCTTGGGATGGTGACAGAATGACAGTCAAAATACTGTGTTTCCACAATGTTAAATGAAATGTTGAACAAGATAGTGAAAAAACAAATTACTTTTAAATGATTTCTTTTAAAGATATACAGTACTGGAATGTTTGTAGAAAGTCATCTTTTATTTACTCATAATTTGACAAAAGAATGCAGACATCTATCAGTGTATAATAAAAATGTAAATGTGAACCAGGAGCCATCTGTTTCCCCTTGCAATTTCTACTGCTTTTTGCCACAACCAGGATGAGTGTGTCCTATTGTATACTACCTAGATGTTTTAACAGTTGCATGAGCAAACTACTTTTTGCTCTTAGGTATAACTCAAATGATAACCAGAAGTGACTTAATTTACTGCTTCTAGATTTCAATTACATATTTACAACTCAAAACAAATGTTTATGTTCTGTAGAAGAGAAACATATCTCTCCAATTATGAAAATATTTGAATAAAAATTGAGGATTGAAAAGGTACCAATAAGGACTAATCAAGTCTTTCAAAACTTCTCCAGGATCTCAGTGATGTGACATAGGACAATGAAACCAGCTCCTTGTTTCATTGACTCTTTGGATTGTTTTCTGTGTCTCTATTTTGTTGATTTCAGCCCTCAGTTTGATTATTTTCAGTCTTCTACTCCTCCTGGGTGAGGCTGCTTCTTTTTTTTTCTAGATCTCTCAAATGTGCTGTTAATTCAGTAATGAGGGAAGGCTAACATCCTACAGCCTCTAATCTCAACTGTATTTTAGGAACTATGACCACTCCATGAATATGGAAATTGTTGGTTTTACCTTAATGAAATAACCTTCAGTTAGCACTAAAAACTTCAGTGGAACTCTGGTAGCTCCTGTTCCTGTTGGTTCTGTATTGGTTCAAAAAAGAACTGTGAGCTGGCAGATTTTACATTGTTCATATCATTTTCTTTTCAGGAGTGGCAGGGGGTCCTAGCTCCTACATCTTGTAAGCAGAGGCTGCTTATTCATTTCCTGGTCACCCAGATCTGAAATAATCACACAGAAACTGTATTAATTGCAGTAGTGTTTGGCCAATAGCTTAGGCATGTTTAGAGATAGCTCTTACATTTTAAATTAACACATTTCTATTATACTGTATTTTGCCATGAAGCTCATGGTTTACCACCAAGGTTCCAGGGCGTCTGTCTCCTTTGGCAGCTACATGGCATCTCCTTGACTCTGCCTATTCTCTCTCTCTACATCTCTCTTTGGATTTTCCACCTGGTTTTATTCTGTCAAGCCATTGGCCGAAAACAGCTTCTTTATTAACCAATGACAATAAAACATATTCACAGCATACAAAGGGGAATCCCACATCAACATCTGAGTTATATTTGGAAATTATTATGATTTAATTTTACAGTCTTAATCTTTATGATTTGGTACAAATATGCTTATACTGTGTGAACTAAAGTTATTTGCCGATTGCCACTTGGAAATATAAGTTTACCAGAATCACAGATTATAAATGTAATTGGAATTAAAACTTTGCAGATGCTTTTATGAGGTCACATTAACTTTAATCTGATAATTAGTATACTTCACTTATAGGATGGAGCGATCTTGAGTACAATAGATTAAAAAGGAGAAACTGATCTAAAGACACATAGGGAACACTATGTTTGTTGCTCAGGTTTCTGACACTGTTGCAAAACCTAGCCTAGATCAGTTTAAAGAATGAGATGCTTATTCTGGCTCCTGAAGGCCTCACATTTGAAAACCACTAATCCTCAACACATGAGATCTAAACTGTAACATCATGTGGAAGTAGAGGCAGGGATTGGAGAGATATGCCTGTAAAAGAGGACACAGTGTTTCCAGAAACTACCAGAAATCCAAAGAGATGTACAGAGCAGGATGTGCATCTGAGATCTCAAAAGAGGAAAGGGAAGGGGGAATGATATAATTCTATCATAATGTTGAAAAATAAAAAAGCAAAATAAATAAAGATATATATCAATTGAGAGTATTAAAAGAGAGGAGAAAGAATGGAGGAGAGAGGGTAGGAGGGAAAGAAGGGAGAAAGAGAGAAAGAGAGATAGATAGATAGAGAGAGAGAATATCATTTGCTTTGACTTCAGACTCTGTTTCCTAGCCCTGAAAATGTAACTTTTTGTTTCCTTAAGGCACTGACTTTGTGTAACTGATATTAAAGCCCTTAGCCTAATGCGGTATTAATTTATTTACAAGAGCTTTTGAGCCTTGACATGTATCAAGCACTAGTCTAGCTAATAGTTATACAATGGTGCATGAAATAAGGAAAATCACTATTTTCAAAATTATAGAGGAATAATGGTGAACAAATCTATAAATTAACCAGGGAAGTAATTTCATTAAGTAGTAGATATTATTTGAGAAAATTTAAAGAAGAGTGAAGCAGAGATTTAAAGATACTATATTATGAGGGATTCTGGGAAGATCTTTTAAATGTACTATGATTTAATAAGGATGTTAACTGAAATGTAGAACCAACATATGTGATTATCTGGAATAATTTTTTTTTAGGTCAAGAAAGAAATCTGCCTTATGTGAAAATAGTAGTATTTAATTTTTTTGTTTTTTATGTTGAAAACAATGATAACTGTTTAAGGAGTAAAGTGGTACAATTTATTTAGGCAAATAACATTTTAGTATCAAAGACTGTCTTTTATACTTTGGCAGCTATCTACTAATTATATGATTAGGAACCTCTCATCAAAGTAGTAACCAGCCCCGATCCTATTTAGTTTTTGAGATCAGAGAAAATCATGTGTGTGCCGGAGGAGGGGGCCACATGTTCTTCCCGGTTGCCCCACTAGCTTAGACCCAAAATAATCACACAAAACTGTATTGATTAAAACACCGCTTGACCCATTAGCTCTAACTTCTAATTGGCTAACTCTTACATCTTAATTTAACCCATTTTTATTAATCTGTATATCACCACAAGGTCGTGGCCTACCAGCAAAGTTCCAGCATGTCTATCTCCAGTGGCAGCTCCCTAACTTCTCTCTGCCTCTGCCTCCTTTCTTCCAGCATTCAGTTTAGTTTTCCCCACCTAGCTCTGTTCTTTTGTCTTATCACAGGACAAGACAGTCTCTTTATTCATTAACCAATAAAATCAACACATAGACAGAAAGACCTTCCACACCATATGTATTCAGGGTGGTACCTAACATAAAATGAGAGGGGGAGAGTTGATGGGTATAAATAGTTTAACTCATAGTTTCCAAACATCAGGCCTTTGCATACATAAGAGGCAACTATGAGGGTGGTAAGACAAGTCTGAAGAACAGCACGTTGAAGTAAAGATTGAGCAGTGTAGGTCAAAGAAATAATTCAAATTCAAGTCAGATTTCAGTGGGAAAGAGAGGAGAAAGATTGTAAGGATATGACACTCAGTATCAAAGAAACAGTGAGGAACAAAGGTAAGTCCTAAATTCTTTAAATTAGTTGAGCAAAGCTGTTACTAAGTAATAGTATAGTTATTAAAATATCAACCAAGGAACTGAGTTTTATAGGCCTTCAGCATGTGAAGGGCATTGGAGTGTGGATCTTGGAGATAGTTTCTTTTTTCTGGAATGATAGTTCTGAATTAAATGATAGTTGGAGAAGTTAGTCCCTTTTATGTTTATACTATGGGAGTTATTGATGTGTGTTTTGATGATGGATATTGTCAAGGAGAAAAGTCCAAGTGAAAAGTGAAGTCTTAGATTTATCTACAACCCAAGACTAATGGGTCCATATTAGCAGGAGACACAAAATACATCAGCACATATCCAGTTGGCTTAGTCAGTTTGCTGCTCTACAATTAGGACATTTTCATATCATTTCTGTTTTCTTAGAGAGAAGTGCAGACAGAATAAGGAGTGAAGAACTTTAATAGAGGATAAATGGAAATTACTAACAGATCACATCAAAAGTATGGAGTCATGGGGATGGGGAGAAGGCTCAGTGGGAAAGTGCTTGCTCAAATATGAGAACCTGAGTTGGAATCCCAATGTCCCACAGAAAACTGTCCTTTGGTGATATGCATCTGTGACCCCAGACATTGAAGGGGAGAGGGGCGGGCAGTTAGTAGAAATCAGTGATCTCAGAAGTTTACAGGCCAGTCCATCTGCCTGAAACTCTAAGTGCCTGGTTCTCTGAGAGACTTTGTGTTAAAAGCAAAAATTAATTAAATTGAAAATCCCAAAGGGAACAGCTACCTGCCTAGGGCTCTTTAGTAAATCTAATTTTACTCATGAGGGCATGGCTATCATTCTTTTAAGGATACTATCTTTTAACATCTTCCAGTGGTGATTAAATCTCAACTTTTAAAACACACCAGACTCATTGATGCTAAAGAGAATAATCTACATTGATATAATCCACTGGTAAGCTGTAGAAACAACATAAATCAAACCAAATATTGACTTGTGGGATGTAGGCACATTTAGAAAAGAAATTTTAAGATACTTTTAAAAGGATATTATCTGGAATTTGTAAGATAGTATCCAAACCTTATTAGACTTGATACCTAATGTTCATTTATTTCTTTTTAATGTAAAATTATTTAGGTAAAACTCTGCAACAATAGATTGCCATTTATCTAATACTTATAAGTAAAATTTGTTTTTTCACAAGTGATTTATGATTTTTCTAGACTCAGATATAGTTTTTAATAAATCTACTGATTCAGGTTGTTTCTTTATTGTAAAGTAACAGGGATATTTCATTTTTAAAAATTCAACAATAATATATGCACCATGAACCATTAGAGTTGAGAAATAACTCATCCATTTTTAGAAATAAGCCTTCATTTTATTTTGGTTAGACTTTTGGATACTTTGTCTTTTCTGTTCTTATACTTTAAGTCTAAAGCCTAAGATTTATTAAATATTTTAATAGAGATTTGTCAATGGAGAGAAATTTTTATTTCTGGTTTTGGCTCACATGTCATCACAGGCTGCTGAGAGAAATTACATTGTTGTGTTTTATTACAGTGCTGTGCATTTTTGTCACAGTTAAATATCAATTCATTACCAAGAACAGCAAATTAGTGGGTTATGTATTTTATGCCTTCCTTCTACCTAATGTTTTATTTATTTTATTGATAGCTCTTTGTAAGACAATTGGAATGTCACTGTTTTTAAAATGTATTTCAGTAATATTTTACTTTACCCCATTTTCTTTTTTATTAAAAAATTCAAGACAATTTTTGAATTATTAATTTCTGGTTTATTTTCAGCAAATTGTTATTTTTTAAGATATTTTGATTAAGTCTTATAACTTAGAATACAGAAAGCTGAAGAAAAATGTTCATATAACTATGAGGAAGTATGGAGACTCTATAAGTGTTCTTTTGAATGCACAAAACCCAGAAGTTGTAAAGGAATTGAAGTATAGATAATGACTCTCATGAATAAAGGATCTTGTATTTATCAAGAAAAAAACCAAACAAACAAAAACCAGAATGTTGTGGTCACTATACCCATGGTTTACCATTTATCAACTAAAATTTTCAACAATTTTAGCTAAAGACTAGTTGGGATGGTTTAGAACTGCAGAAGGGGAAGGAAGTCATAAGCACTTTCATAATCCCACTCAGATCCCTGTGTCAGGATAGGCATTATAGGTTGTAGGATAATCATAGGAATCTCTCCTCCGTGAAGCAGGCAAAAAAGCAAGAATAATCATTATGGAGAGAACTGCAAAGTTCTACCTACTTCCACACCTCTTCTGTAATCACACAGTTAAAAGCTTTTGCACCACTGTGGGGAAGAATTGCACATAGTCCAACCTACAAGACTCAGGCAAAAGTCTTTTACTTTTGGCAGAGGAAGAAATAAGCTTCATCTGAGCAGGCCAGCTTATAGTAGATAGTGCCACACTTGGGCAGGTGGTCCTAGGTTGTATAAGAAAGCAAGCTGAGCAAATTATGGAGAACAAGCAAATAAACAGTATTCTCTATGGCTGCTCAAATCAGCATCTTCCTCCAGGTTTCTGCTTTGAGTTTCTACCCATTGTTGCTTCCTTGTTGATTGACTTCAAGCTGTAAGATGATATCAACTTTTTCCTTACCAAGTTGTGTTCATGATGCTTTATCACAACAGGGGAAACTAAAATTATTACAATGCTCAAGTTCACAGCTAACATTCTGTGTATAGATTGTACTGTAAGGTGTATGGGAAACTTCCAAAAATATTTTTGGAAAGGATAGAAATTACGTCAAGTTTGTCTTCTGAAGATAAAACAGTAAAGCCAGAAGTCAGAAAGATACTTGAAAATCCTTAATGAGTTTACTAAGCAATTGATTACTTTATGTGTTATCCAATTGTAAGCAATCAGACAAAAGAAGAAATAAAACTTTAGCAGGAAGTTAAATGTTTCTGTTCATTGAAGGATAAATTGACAATATGAACAAGCAAGCCACTGACACTGGCAAACACATACGGTTATATCCAGAATATACAAAGAATTGTTAGAAATCAGCAGTTAAAGTAATAGGTGCACTAATAACATCTTATGGAAAATGTGAATATATATTTTCCTAAAACTGGTAAAAGTGATTTGAGGGAACCAGAAAAGAGTTGACATCAGTATCCATTGGAGAAAAGACTCCTAGGTCTGAAAGTAACACTAGTGTATAGCTATCATGATGGAAAACATGGATACGGAAAAGAGATTTTTCCAGGCTGTAAAACAGCTGCGACTCAGTATGTCCCCTGGTTGTCTATGTGAACTAGAGAAACCTTTCAGAACACAGTCTGAATGTCTAATGTACACATGATGATATGCCAATCTCATACCTAGTTATTTATCCACTAGCAAAGAAAACATGCAAAGATCAGCTTCAACAATCAGTGCAAACAACCACACATAACTACTGCTGCAACGAAATGACCATTAGCTGGTGAACCAAAAAAAGAAGTTATGCTGTGGTTGAACAATTTAAAACCACCTTTAGTGCTTTTAGTCACTGATATCATTCAATAACCTGAACAATGTAAAACATGAGTCCATGTTTTATCAGCATGACAGAAAAGCTTACTGTATGTTTATGACAAGCTTAAAATATAAATATTGTCAGGTACTTTAATTCAATTAAGGAGATTAACAAAGAGGCACATAGTTACCTCCCCTATGTGTGTGTGTTGAACAGTGGTGGTTATGAGCTTATCCATGTTCCAAAATACAACTGCATATAAAAAGGCTGAAATTTGGAGAACCATCACAATTACTGTCCTTGTGGCTGAGGCTAGACCAACTAGCTGTGTGTAATTTTCCTTTTGTGTCTACATTCTCACCAGGATTCATTGTTTATATTCTTCACTATAATCATTCTGATAGATATAAGAGAGATTCCTAATGTTGTTTTAATTTGCATCTCTTTAATGGCTATCAATACTGAATAGTTTCCATGTACTTATTGACCATTTTTACTACTGAATGAATTGAGAGTCTTAGGGAAAATAAGAAAGAAGACGAGCAGGACAAAAAAAAAAAGTGTAGGAGAACTAGGGAGAGGCATAAGGGTGGGTTGAATACAGTACCTAAGTACCATGAACACAGGCCAATAAAAATGGGGAAATTGAGTCTTTGAGAGTAAATTATAGTTTATTGAAATTTATATTTACAAAAGAGACAAAAGCTATACAGAAAAATGAGATAAAGACAGTTCAGTAAACTTTGGCATGCAAAATAAAGCAAAATCATAACAGAAATAGTGTTGTAATAATCAAATTGGCTGTTTAGGCCTGAGAAGACAGTTTAGTTGAAAATTACTTACTGTGCAAATGTGAGGACCTAAGGTTTTGATCTTCAGACCTAGGTAAAAATTGGTGAAATAGTCTTTAATCAGATTAGAGAAAGAGATTTCTCTGGTAGTAATGGGCCTGCTAGCCTGGCATTTGACGTGGCAAGTGATAGGAGACCTTATCTTCAACAAGATGGAGAGAAAGGAAAGCCATCGAAGTTTGACCTCTGACCTCATGAGTGAATGGAGCATGTGTACACACACATCCACATATAAATGCACACAAACACGTGCACACTCAAGCACGAACACATCACTGTTATTATCACCTACATGTTGACATAAAGTGGAAATTTATGAAAAGATAAGTAAAGGTATTGAATACATAATTTGCCCTAAACCTTTTATTGGGCACTGAAACACTGGACACACATAAATTCGAGTCCTTGCTTTGGATCAGTTCATTAAAAGAGCCATTCTTTCACGTCCACAAATATCCACAACACATGCTAAACTTGAGTTATTTTCTGCTTGTTATGATGGGTATCAGCATAAATAACTTTCTTTATGTTGAAGATACCAGGGAGATCTTTAATGAGAATATTATACCTGATTTAAATTCTATAGTTTCCAGTTATTTATAAGCTTTTAATACCTGTAAATATATGTTTCCATAATACAGTATCCAAGGAGTTCTCCATATTATTTTGAACATCTGTGAGGTTTTTGGAGAAATTTGCAATGTTCAGTACACTTGTGTATACCATTAAACCTTTTTCTTTCCAAAAATTGCATTGTTTCCATAGTAACAAATGCATTTCAAGGTGAACACTGACATTGGAATCACTCAACTAGTGCTCATAGGACTCTAGGTGGGCACGTTAGCAGCCATAGATTCTGCTAAGAAAAGCATGTTAATGTAGGCTTCTTGTCTAATGTTCTATACATCTATTTTCTTTCTTGTGAGAGTATATTTCCTATAAATGAAACTGTTTATTTAGTTGTATATCTTAATGAGCAAGAAAAACGTATTTGTCATTTTTATTTATTGTGCTCCCACTCTCAAGTCACTTGGGCAGCTGATTTTACTCACTTTTTAATCCACTATATAGTTGTTAAGCGTCTACAATGCATGGGTCATATATTTTCATATATATACTTCAGGATTTTTGACGCAGGTAACTTAAGCTTTCAGTACTTCTATAGAAATACACAATCATTTTATAGACAACAAATGTTTCTTACAGTTCTGGAGACTTATGAGCATGAGCAAAGCCACTTTTAGATTTAGCTGTCTGGTGAGGACTGTACTCTCCACAGAGAGATGCAGTATTTACTACACGGCACAAAGTGGATGAGCAGAAGAGCTGGACACTGTATGAAGTGAATTGTATAAGGGCCCTAATGTATCCACAAGGGAGAAATCCTCATGTAACGTTATCATACCCAGTACTGGGTTTGGTACTTGACTTTTGAAAACGATCCAATTACAGTAGAAGGTATTATGCAATGTATTCTAAAGGTAGAGAGGCAGAGTAATGCAGCTCGTGCTTACCGCAATTCCACACGGATCTTCTTCTGATCAGGTGTATGGCAATTTTTCTGACATCTGAGTACTGACTTTGTTTTCGATGCCAATCTGTTTCAGCTAGAGTTTCAGTGGTCAGAGCAGATGACTGCGACCAACGCAATGGTTGTGGACTCAGGACAAGCATTTGGCCATGTTGCTCCAACTAGCTTTTAGAGATTAAAAAAAGTTTAGTGAAAATTTTTTGTCTTTTCTAACTTAATGAATTATTAAGAACAGTATTCTCCAGAGACCAGTGCTAGAGCTCTGTAGACTTATTTAACAGTATTTTATTGTAAAAGCTCTGCAAGAAGGGGCACTTAATGAGGTGATCAAGTTTACAGATGAAAGCGTGGCGTCCTGGGTTGAGAAGTGCCAAGCTAATGGGAAGAAACTTCAGCAGCTGCTCAGGAGGCCATGTGTGTGCTGAGAGCATGGGGAGAAGGACCGGCGAGCAGGCGTGCCCAAAGTTCTACTTTTAGTCAAATTAATTCAGACCAAAGAGAAGAAATTAAGACCTCTAAGTGGTGCTATGACCCAGCCAAAAAAAAATTTTTTGAATAATGATTAGCCCAGGATATTATTTCTAGATAAAAGAACAATTCTCTCTTGAATATCCTCAGAAAAAAAAAAAAAGTTGAAAACAAAATGAACCTGCTTCTTTGCTCTTGAATTCTTCATGGTGTTTTGGCCTTTAAACCCCAAGAAAGAAATAAGGAGGGGAGGGGGGAACCTTCCTAAGGTATCTGAAAAAAAGACCAAGAATTTGAAATGATTTTGACTTCAGGAAGAAATGCATGAAAGTATGGGTTGAAGAGCTGCAGGCTGATTCTAAGAAAAAAAATAAAAGGTGCGCGGAAGGACCATCTCCTTGTGAAATTCAACACATTCTTTCCTAATTAGGGCCATATTTTTTGAACATGTGGACTTTACGCTTGGTAATTTGATAGGAATATAAAATTTAATTCAAAATGTCTTCTTTGAGGAAAAGAATGCAGCCAGTGGAGACACCCTTTTTCCACCTTAGACTTCCCCATCTCCAAACTCGAAGATTCTGGACTGACTTTCTCCACCAGGGAGCTTATTAAAAAAATGAACACCCAGAAAGCTTGCCTGAATTCATCCTGATAACTTAGGTAGTCAATGATACAGCAAAGATATAGGCCTCTAGCTTGTACCCAAATTCAATGCCCATTTTTTTTTCTGCAGCATCGTGTTGGTCTTCAGTAGAGGGGAAATGGAGGGCTTCCAATTTAAAGCTATACACTCAGTAGTTAAACCTGAACTTGATGGGAAAATTGTGGAACACCTAAATAATATGAAAAGGCTTTTTCTAGTTAAGGTTGCTGTTGCTATGATAAGGTAGCAAGATCAAAGGCAACTTGGCTAGGAAATTTACCAAATTTACTAAATTTGGAAAGTCAGGCTAGAAACCTGGAGGTGGGAACTGAAGGAAAGGTCACAGTGGAACACTGCTCACTGGCTTGCTCACTATGATTTGCTCAGCCTGCTTTTTATACCATATCATCTAGGGTCAGCCAACACAGGGTGGCTCCACCCCCAATGGATTGGATCATAATACATCAATAATTAATCAAGGAAATGGCCCATAGGCCGTTCTGGTTGGAGGCATTTTCTCAAATTGAGGTTTCCTCTTCTCCGATGACATTAGCTTCCATCAAATAAAAATAATCTAGGACTGAGATAGCTTTTCATATAGACTTTCACTGGAATTTTCAATAGGGTACCAAGGAGAAAAGCTTTTTATTAGTATGTGCTACCATTACTAATTATTAATATTAACTGTAGCTTGCACATAGCATACATTTGAGTGTCCTTAGGACTCAAATGGCAGAAGTTTGGTTTCCAATGTGGCACTGTGAGAACTCTTAGTTCTTTGGCCCATGGAAGGAACCAAGATGATTTTTCCTCTAAAGCTAATTCTTACAAAAGTTTGTCATAAAAAACTTTCTCCAGTCTCCCTTGTGCTTTTTGGCAATCAGAATGTTCCTCCTCCCCCATACTCCTTCCACTGTGATACCATTAAGGCTCTGTAGTATAGCAAAGAGAATTCTTCTCATTGACTGACCTATGTTATTTGAACTCTTAGTCTCCAGAATTGTGAAAGACATAGATATACTTTTATGGGTTGCAATCTGTTATAGTAATGAAAATGGACTAACGAAATAGACTTAGTCTATTACTATTAAATAATGCAAAGATCTAATTAAATAATACTAATATTGATAATTATTTTAATATAAAATATTTCAAATACTTCAAGTAAATTATTTTCTTTAATATTTATGGTAATTGTTCCTATATAAGTGTGTGTGTAAAAACTGTGTGAATTTGTGACAGTTTTTTCTTTCCAGATTCTTTTATATTTACTCTTTCTGCATCCCTCTTCAGAGACGGTACACTCTACTAGACTTATTTCAGAACTGCCTCCATGTATTTCTGATATGGACCTTGGCAGGAATCATGGTCCATCAATCTTTTGACTATGTTCTGTCAAATCATTTTCCTGGGATGCAACTCTGTACAAGAACATACTAGACCAACCACTCCCCTGAAATAAATCCATAGTCTTCATTTGGAACTCTCATTTATTTTGTTTAATTGTATCTAGAGAAAGAGATTAAGCTTTAAACCAAGATGTGGTTTCATGAATGATCCTTTTTATATTTCTTATTGAAGAATATCTCAGTCCCTGCCATTGTATTATAAATTTATGGATAGAATAATGTATTGTTAGGTTGTAACCCTCAGGATCAAAACCCCAGGAGATCTCCCAATCCATGGTTCAAGGATATGTTACATTTGAACCATAATAATAATAAGGTTAGAAATACTGTGCTAATGGAAAGGTATAAACACTCACAGACACACACGCACACACACACACACACGCACACGCACACACACACACACAGAGAGAGAGAGAGAGAGAGAGAGAGAGAAAGAGAGAGAGAGAGATAGTAATAACCAAAATGTGGCAAGTTAAGGCTAAGCACAGTTATACTGTACAGCGTTGTATTAAAATGTTTTAGAAAGAGAAATGAGATTAGTGTGGCTCACCTGGAGTGGTCCTTGTTACAGTTGCTGGGCAAGAGAGCATACTTACAGTGGGGCACAAGTTGCTCCCCCCAGCCTTGATATGAGAATTTGTGCAGCCTTATTGCATCTTGCTTGCTATGCTCAGTTATAATGGGAGGCCTGGTCTTTTCTGAGCAGAAATGGAGAAGCAGTGGATCTGCGGGAGAAGGAAAGTGGGAGTAGAAGGAGTGATGGAGTGGAGGCTGTGATCTGGTTGTGTTGTTATATGAGAGAAGAATGAGGAGGCAGATGAGGAAGAGAGGAGACACACACACACATACACACACACACACAGAGACAGACAGACAGACAGATAGACAGACAGACACAGACACATAGAAAGACTAGAAAAATGTTGTGCTTACTCTGGAGGAAATGAGAAACCAACAGTGAAGTCTGAGCAAAAGAGCCTCAAGCTATAGACTGCATCATCTAGGAAAGACTACATGGATAGTATGATGAAAAAACTGAAAGGAAAAAGTAAAAGCTTCAAGAACACCAAAGGTAGATGAGAAGACTTGACGATCTATGAGGACAATTACCTGGCACTACATAAAAGCATAAAAAATGTCAAGGAATCTAATGCCTGATAATTTAGAAGGTAAAGTAAGTTAGATATATGACAGGTTTAATACATGCCCAATTTGCAAAATAAGATGTGTCCATGCTGACTCCTAAGCCTTGGGTAATCACAGGGATTAAATTGTCAGCAATGAAACAGTCTGTGGTTATATGTTTGACTTCTCTATTGTTATCATTTTAATCTCAC
>JAQHUG010000017.1:1592094-1604114 GCA_028555095.1 Dicrostonyx torquatus | reverse complement strand
GTTGGTCTTACCCTCAGTTGAGCCAGTGGATCTGAAGCTGTGGCACTCACCAAGGACCCGCCACCATGAAAAGGCGAAATTAATCATTTTTTAAGAAATAGGCACTATGTAAGTCTTCAATAAGCAAACTACAATCCGTATAGCTATAGAGGCTATGCAAAGAATAATGCATTACGGGAAAGGGATGCATTACCCCGGAAGTAAAAATAGAATACTTAGTTATGAATAGATGTGAGTGGGAATGGAGGCTGGAAGAAGGTCAAATGCACAAGAGAAGGCAAGAGGTTAGTGAGGGACAGACTTTGAGTGAAAGAAGAAAAATGAAGTGCCATTTGAGATGTTGTATGGAAACCTCTTATAGTAGACGTTTCCTAAAATATCTATGAATGAAAATGATTTAAATGAAATCTCCAAATATTAGAGCAGATAGATCCTCAACTGTATATCTCTCATCATCAAATTAAGCTTCCACTCTGAGAATGGTCTACATCTAATTGAGACATCAGCCAAGGGAGTCTCTTCAGAACCCCAAATAACCAAAGCTATTGCTAAGGTTATTGGTTGCTCTCCACAAACCGATGGTAAGATCCTTTTGCCAAAAACAACACTTTCACAACTCATTGAACATGCAGAAATTGAGCTGGTGCCTTCACCCTTACTGACTAGTGTTCATGGTTTTTAAGGCACTTTGCATGCTACCAAAGGAAAATGGGAAACACCAACTCAACTATAAGCTCTTCAATCTACAAAGATAACTTGCCTTCAAGATTCACTAGTGCATAATGGCCCAAACCTTCATGAACAATCAGTCATTATCTGATTGAATTTCAGGCTCATCCTTGACACTGCTTTGGTGACGAGGAACCTGAGACTAGATTTGACCAGGGACCTAGAGGAAAACCAAATACCACTGTTCTTCTAAAGCAATAAAGCAATAAGAGGACTCCTAATGTCATTTTGGTATGCTCATAGACCAGTGCTTTGCTCAGCCATTGTTAGAGAAAGTTTCCTCCTGTAGTAGATGGGAACCAATCCAGCAACCCACAGAGAGACAATGTGCAGATTGTGAAAAACCTTGGAACACATAGTCTTAATTGAGATATCTTGGTCAAATCCTTCATCTCAGGGCTCAGGGAACCCTGTGTAGAGAAGGCGAAATGTAGTAAGAGCCAGAGGAGGATGGAGGATTCCAAGAAAAATAAGATCTAATCACAGCAGAAGAGATGCATATATGAACCCACAGAGACTGTGGCAGCAAGCATTGAGCCTACACTGGGTATGCAGAGGTCAGGGTCAGATGGATTCCCAGCACAGAGAGGAGAAGCAGATAAAAGATCCCATCTCTAATCAGATGCTATCTTTAACAGATGATCAGTTTGCAAATGAAAATTAGTTTTCTCCAACAGAGTCTCACTGGGGATACAAACCACTTTTAAGGGAAGGTCCCATGCTTAGCAGTAGCTGACTAACTCAGAATAACTCAGAGGTATCTTTGGAAGATCTTTGTCTCATAATACTTTGTCAGGGCACATTTTTTAAAACCTTGCACATTTTTTGGGTATGTAGTATGGCTTCCAGATTTGTGCTATGGGATTTCTGTGTGTATCATTGCATTTGTGTTTCCTATTATTTTTCTTTGGGGTTTTACTTCTGTTTTTATTTATTTATCTTATTTTATTATTATTCTTTAGATATCTACATTTTTCTAATGAAATAGAGAACACGTGCGAATTTGTATGGGAGGGGACTTAAGGAGGAACTCAGAGGAATTAGGGAGAATAAACTTGTAGACAGAATATATTGTATGAAAAAAAATCTACTTTTTTATTTTTATTTTTTGTTTTTTTTGAGACATGGTAGCTTTGGAGCCTAAGGCATGTGCCCCCATCACCCAGATTTTAAAAATCTATGTAATAAAACAAAACTAAAAAAGAATTGGGCAACATGAATATAACATTATTTCTTAAACAACATGAACACAAATATGCACACCTAACCAGAAATAAAGTTGTTACTACAGTGTTGTTTGCAATGATGAAATACTGTAAAAAGCACATGTGCTCAAGGGGTAGGGAGGAGGGGATATTCTACACGACATATCCATCATTCACAGAGCTGTACAGTTATCTCACATATGGTGAAATTCTGGAATCTAGTTAAACATGTTTGCTGTCCTATGGTGATATAAAAATCCCAATTCCATTCGGTATTATGCCTTCTGTAGATAGCAGTTTGAACAAATAGTTGTCCTTACCCAAGGGAGCAATCAAAATTCTTGTTTATTAGTAGCATGTGTCATTCTTTGAAAATCCATGCACTTTTCCATGAAAATCAGATGATACCTCATTCTCTAAAATAAAATCTGCTTCTTTTTTTTATTTTTTTTTTTTTATTGTTAAAAGCAAAATTTACATTTACTCCCTTTGTTCCCACTCATTAGTGGACCTTAGCCATTAACAAAGGACATTAAGCTTACAGCTCACAAGCCTGCAGAAGCCAAATAGCAAGGTGAACCCAAAGAAAAACATATAAAGATTTTCCTGGAAGTCGGAAGCAAACAAAACCTTCAGACAAAAGTTGGAAGCACGGGTGTGGAGATGGGGGTGGGAGTTGGGATGGGGGGAGGGGGTAAGTGAAAGAGAGGGGGTAGAAGGGAGAAAGGAAGGACCGCGGAGAGCCTGAGTTGGGGGAGGGTGGAGATGCAGGAAGGATGGTTATTGGGGAAGGGAATAAGATATCTACATTAAAGGGAGTCTTTTTAAGATTTGCAAGGGACTTGTCTCTTGAGGGGATCCCAGGCATTCATAGGGAGGTCCCAGCTAGGTACTTGGGCAGCAGAGGAGTGAGTGCCTGAACTGACCTTGTCCCATAGTTACTTTGTTGAATATCCTAATCGTCACCATAGAAATTTTGCATGATGAATGGAGATAGAGCCAGAGACCCACATTCACATCAGAACAAGGGACTGAGCTACTAAAATCTGCTTCTTTTTGTTGCTGAAGTCATACCCATTCCTGAGTAGAACCTCTGTGTGGCTTCGAGTATTGTATGGGGCATTCTTCCAAAGGGCTGTGAGGATATATAAAAGTCTTCTGTCAAATACTAAATGCTTCCATTATTACAGGGGTGTCCCTGTGGTTTTGTAAATGGCATGGAGGTGAAGCCCTCCAGAGACTGTTTGAGGAAACAGCATCTGCTTCATTATACAGTAGAAGCCTATCGCCTATGTGTGGTTAGCACATTGCCTTGGATTGGACAGCGAGAGCTCACACCACCAGGGTCACTATGTACAAGAAGCACATAAGATGAGATGTGGGGAATACAGACTCATAAGCCGACCTATTACAGGTTAGTCATTCTACTCCAGAATCCAGTGTTCTGACTTCCGGGAACAGCCAGGAGCATGGTGTGTCATGCTCCGTATTTAGAAACACAGTTTGCCAGGTAGGCTGGCTGCCAGGTCATGCCTGCATTTTCTACAGTTCCACCTCTATTTCATTTTGCTGTCTGAGGAGTAGAGCCTCCTGATCAGTGAGCAGAATATGCCAGCCAATATATTACAACTAAAAATATAATAGCATAGGTAATAGATTATAAGGGACATAAAACCGAAGAGGGTATCTTGGCATGGGAATGTGTAAATGGAGGCTGCTCATTCGTTTCCCGTCTGCCCAGACCCGAATAATCACACAAAACTATTTTAATTACAAGATTGTTTTGCCAATAGTTCAGGCATATTTCTAACTAGCTCTTATATCTTATATTATTTTGTATTTTACCAGGAGGCTCTTGGTTTGTCACCCCTTACTTTTTGGGCAGCTACATGGTGTCTGCCCACTTCTTCAGCTACATGGCATCTTTCTGACTCTGCATACTCTCTCTCTCTCTCTCCCTCAATATATATATATATATATGTTCAGATTTCCCGCCGGGCTTTGCTCTGCTAAGCCATTGATTGAAATAGCTTTATTCATCAACCAATAAAAGCAACACATATACAAAAGGACATCCCACATCAGAAATGATGTCATTCCAAATTTTTGAATCTTCTTTTATAGACTCACATCAGGAAATAGGCTGGCGTCATCAGCAAACAGCTGAGGACAAGGTCCTCTGACCTCGCCCCCTGATAACAAAGGAAGGTTAGATCCGAAAGCCCAACAGTGTATGACCCTGGCATTATGGAGACTCAGTGCAGTAAGCAAACACACACGCAGGATAGGTGTTTGCATCTCTTGAAGCTGCTCCAGTTCATGGACTTCTTGAAGGTATCATCTGTCCAGGGTCTGATGAGCCGGGCAGGAATCCAGGTAGACTTCGGTCCACTTCCTAGAAATACACAGGTAAAACCTCTCCCAAAGGTAAGTAATGGGGTGGTGATTGCCATTTCCTTGTTATTATATCTTTTTCTGGTCAAGAGCGGTAACCTTGCGGGCTCTGATATAGGTGCCCAATGCTTATGAGCTGCAGTATTGCCCCTTGACAACTGCGTTCAAAACAAATTTAAAGTAAATTGCACCATAATAATACGATGTTGGTGGATTGTCTTATTCAGATCCATATCCACCCCCCTTTGTATTTATCAGTTTGTTCTTTGTGTTTTTTGTGTGCTCTCTCCACTACAGCTTCACCTTAGGGATTGTAAGACATCCTGGTAACATGCTGAATTTTCTATTGGGGACAAAATTGTTTGAAGGCAGTTCATAATCTTCTGTAGAGATATGCATTGGAGCTTTTGAACAAATATCACCTTGAAGGAAATTTTAAATATTAAGAGAAAATAAAGACAGCACAAGAATGCCCCTTGGTGCTCCCCTTTTCAAATTTTTAAAAATAATTCTTCTTTTAGTGTTTCATATATGGGGCTTAGACTGTAGGACTGCTGTAAGAGCTGCAGCGCTATTGGCGGCCCATGTCTGGCTATTTCTTGTTATGCCAAGATCCAATCATCCACAGAATTTAATGTCACGAGAAAAGCAGAGACACTAGGTTGCCCGTTTGGCCACCAATCATCACAACTAGCACAAAGCCATGCAGAAGGATCTAAATGTGTTGTCGGCTGAAATTCGTCACTTCCTAAGCTACAGTGGTCAAGCAATGCATTTTTAATAAAAGGTGCGAAAATGATGGAACCGAGAGGTCTTCACTCAGACCCTTCTTCAGGCCCCTTACTATGACCTCCTTCTTGTAGGACCATCCTCTTCGGTGTAGCAAGAATTTCTATCTCCACCATCTTGATTTTCCCCAGTTCTTTTTTTTCACTGTCCTTATTTCCGTCTACCTCTAGAAAGGCTTCAACTCCCCACCCCCTAGCACCTGCACATAGACACATATTATAGCCATAATACGATAGAAAGATTCAGACAAGGAGCGTCCAGTCCTTTTCCTCTCTTCGTGCAACATTCATAGCTGTCTTCCACAGCTCCTTATCTAACAGTCCTCTATAGAAGACAAAGAATTTATCTGTAGAAATTCAGACCAAAACTTTTCTAACTCAAGTATCTGTGTTTTAACTCCTTTCTGTTTTAGCAGGCATTTTGCAACCTAAGCCTGAGCTTCTCTCTGACCCAGGGGCAAATTTCCAATTCTGCTCGTTTCTTTTACCATGGGCTCCTTTTAGCCAGTGTACTCATGTCCCCACATTTGAGTGCCAAATTGCCGTCCATGTTATAGCTGCATTTCCTTCTACAGGGCGCTATGTGGGGTTGAATTTATTTCATTAGGTTAGGAATTCATTATTTACTAGCAGAATGCTGAGGAAGAAATCACAACAGTCTCAACATCTGTAAAGTCATGTGGATTTTCCCTTGGAATAAGCCACTAGTTCTTCAAAATAATGTATGTGCTAAATATACACATTTCCTATATAATATATAAGAAATTCTGCATGGATTCGGTCACTACTGTAAATCAATGTTAATTCAAGCAAGGAAACTAAACTGGAAAAAATAAGCAAGAAAAAGCTCTGCCTTACTTTCTGACATTATCTAAGAAATTAAGAACTAATAAAAAAAGGAAAATCTCAACATTTAGCTGTGCAGACCCATTTTGTAATTTGTCTATAATTAATGTTAATTGACTATGCTTTGATTTTGTCTTGGACTAATGGAATTTTTGTAAAACAAATGCCTGGTTTAGTAATTTAACTGGTACAAAAAGATAACATGAAAGTAAATATTATTGCACTTTAGGGTTTTTACATATATGCATAGTCAACATCTTTGGAATCTACAAATTAATGGCAAAATACCTACAATTTATCTGCAATGTTATAACACTGAATATAAATAACTGTAGAAATGCTAATCTGTGTTCAGAAATCCCTATTAAAATCATTTAGCAACCAATGCTTTCCCTTGGTCTCATTATGTTCCTGTGTCTGTCTGTCTGTCTGTCTGCCTCTCTCATATATATATATATATATATATATATAAAATTCATATATATATATATATTACTTAACAATAATATTTTATATATTTATATCATATATATTTGAAAGCTGGAGGACCATTAGGATCATTAGATGGATTATAATAATATTATGCAGGCAGATACAAAGAATTGAAAAGAAAACTGGGAATGTATATCAGAATTTAGAGAAACTAAGATTTGTCAACGGAGGAGACAAGATTAACACATATAAATGCTCATAGGTGGACAATAAATACTGACTAAAAAATATCATGCAAATAGTAAGCAAGGACTGGCTATGTAATTTAGTCAAATTATACTCTCTATAGAGGATATTCTATAACAATATACAGCAATTCCAGGAAGAAAAAAATTAAAATTACAAAAGTATTTTCATCTTTCACAAAACTTCAAAGATCATTAAGTAAAATTTTATAGAAATAGTTAGAGAATGCCATTATTGTAGTAGGATAGGTTCATGCACTTTTGGGTAATTTAATACTGTAAGAGACAGAAAATGCACAAGCGGATCTGGACATTAGTATAATATGTGCAGTAGTTTCAAAACACATATTCCTTTTTGTTCCTTGTGATATATTCACTGAGACAGAAAATATACTAGTCTATCAAACATATCTGTATAGATTATAAACAATGAAAATTTTACACAGCATATTTCCTACTACAATAGAATGAAATTAGGTAACAAACATAATGTGCTATCTAGGAGAATTCTCAATTTCTAGAAATAATGTAAAAATCTTCTAAATAACTAATGATTTAAAGGGAATGCGGAAATATGCTAAGTTGAACAACAATAAAAATAAAGCAAATGAAAACTGCTGAATGTAGTAAAAGTATTCTTAAATAGGAATGTGTGACGTTAGCTTATGATGTAGAAGACAGTTCTAAAATCACTGATGTACCAGTCTAAATTTTGAAGGTATATAGGAAAAGCAAATCAGCATCAGTAGAATATAAATAATACATATGAGGAAAAAATAAAAGTTATATTTTAAAATTAGAAAACATAAAAATCTATATGGTAAATGGTCAACAGGATTGTCTTTTAAAACATTGAATATCCCTATACTTATTCAACAGATTCAAGTACGGGTGTTTTGCCTTCATGTAAGTCTGTACCATATGTGTGTCTCATGCCCATGGAGGTCAGAAGATGGCCCTGAATCCTCTGGAACTGGATTTAGACTTATGGATGTTGGGAATAGAACCTGGGTCTTCGCAAAAACAGACATTGCTCTTAACCATGGTGAAATCTCTTCACTGCTCAGTAGGATTGTTTTATTCCTACCTTGACTAATTAAAAAGATTGAGTAGAATCAGAATTATAAACATTGATAATAGATATTTGTGTAGTTTTTTTTAAATTACAGAAGCTATGAACTTTAAAGGAATAAAAAATTAATTATCAACTAGAAACTACCAACATGAAGTTAACATAAGTATTAGAAATCTTTGTAGAGTACAGATTTGATTAACTAGAAGAAACAAATTGAATATCCTCATATTTATTGATCACAATTGTGTTGTGACAAAAGTATTTTCCTCAGATAAACCCACAGCATTTCATATTTTCACACTTGATTATCCAAAAACTACTTAATGCTAAGTTCATATAAACATTTTCAGTAAACAGAAAAATACTGTAGAAATAACTTTATCTTTCCACCCTAACCTAATGCAAAATAAATAACTCTGAAAATAAAAGTATTATATTATAAACCATTTTTCCTTTGAATATAAGTGTAAAACACTAACAAGATATTGTCAAAATAATTTAATTCATTCACTGAAGAGACGATTCAGTGGTGTAAATATTGGATTCTTTTTCGACAGGCCTGGGTTTAGTACCCAGCACCCACATAGCCACTTACAACTACATGGAACTCCAGGCCTAGAAGATGTGATGTCCTCTTATGGCCTCCAAATGCACTAGCGCACATATGGTGCACAGACATAAGTCCAGACAGAACACCTAAAAAATAATAAATAAATGCATAAATAAAGTTAAAATTCATTTACTCATCTATAAAGTGAGGACACATGATGTTAAAGAAGGAGTTATTTCAGCAATTTGAAGTCAAATGTACCAATAACATACCATCCTGCAATCATTAAAAGTGAAAGTTTTGGAAGCTGCTAAGAAAAGCAGGACTAAGGATCTTGACAAAAACGCAGAATTAATTGCAACCAAAATTTCTCTCCAAACTAAGTCAAAAATATTTCAATTCTAATCATGGTGACTATTCTTTTGAAAACCTACAGCTATCATGACATTTAACACTGACTGACATTCTCATATGGAACAAAGCAAGTATGCTTAATATAGTCCTAATAGAACACAGTGGCAGATGTATTTAATAATATAATAAGGCACAGAAATAAAGACCATAGTAATAAGCAGAGAAGTAATAAAAATCTCCATTGCCATATGACCTATTAGTTTTCATAGAAAATTATATCAAATTACTAATAGATAATTGGAGTTAGTTAAGTATATATGTTAGTATGATATAGGGGTGGAAGGTTCACAGATAAATACACTGTATTCATAGATCTTTAGCACACACTTTGTAGGTGAAATACCAAAAATATCACTTCTAATAATCCTCCAAACTCTAAATTTTTTATTAATGAATCTAATAAATTTTGTGCAAATATAACTAAGTATATTACTGATTAACAATATTAGAGATATTGCCAAAGTATTAAAACGCTGTTGACAAACATAAAAGAAAAAAATGCAAAGAATAGAAACAAAAAATCAAGACGCCCCAGTGTGTAGTTATAAACCAATGTCACTCATATTGTTCTGGTTAAGCTCACTGGATCAAGTCACAAAACAAGGCAAACAGACATGAATATGAGAAAGTATTATGGAATAATGTTTTTGTATACACTGTAAATATTTGTCACTTGTATTGGTTTAATAAAATGCTGATTATTCAGTAGCCAGGCAGTAAGTTTAGGTGGGACATCGAGACTAGGAGAATTCTGGGAAGAGAAAGGGCAGAGATGTGGTCACAAGCCAGACACCGAGGAAGCAAGAAGAGAATGCCTTACTGAGAACAGGTACCAAGCTCCATTGTTAAAAATAAAATTAAAAAATAATGGGTAAATTTAAGTTGTAAAGAGCTAGTTAGTAAGTAATAAGCATGAGCAATAAACCAAACAGTTTATAATTGATATAAGTCTGTGTGTGTTTATTTATGAATGAGCAGCTGTAGGACCAGGCAGAGCATAAACTTCCATCTACAAGAGAGGGATATATAAGGGATATATTCACATATCACGTGAATGATAAGGGTGGAAGGGAGATTAAGTGGTCAGGAGAACAATCACAAAGCATTACATGAGTGAAAGAAGTAAAAGTAGTTTTTAAAAGGAGACAGAGGAAGGAATCCCTCTGTTTTCGATGTGGAATAAATAGACACAAACGTGCAAGCCTACTGTACTTCTGAACTTAAACAAGCATGTGCTTCCAAAGAGTGAAAATGTACATGTGAGTCACCTAAATTGTAACTAAAAGAGAGAGAATGCTCAAATGGTATTTATAGGTTAGCTGGATTAAAAGAATAAAGCCCTAAATTACACAGACAATTAAGATACTATTTCTGTCATTTCTCACAGGAGAAAATGTGGTTTGTAAGGTGTCACAGGAGGTTTCAGTCAAATGTCTAGTATGATTGTTACTATAGGTTAAATATTGACCATTTAACAAAATGAAATGAAGATGTCAAAAAGCAGAGTGCAAAGAAGGAAGCTGTGAGAGTGAGGTAGGCATATATGACTGGCTGTTGAGCCAGGATTACAACGTGTCTCCTTGAGATAAATGTGTCTCTCATAGGGAAGATGTATTGATAATAATGGTGAATAGAATAGCAAATAGGAGAAGTGAGTTTCCATTGGAACAAGAATGGATATAGAAACATGATAAAATGCTGTATTTCACACAATTATACTAAAGAAACAATTAGATCTTCATGACATTGGTGGGAATGATTTCATAAAAGGCAAACATGAAAGCAAAAAGTGATTAAAGCTGTTTAATATAATGTATTCTCAAAGCAAAAGTAGAGAATGCAGTGGTTTCATGTATGGTTCCATTGGCAATGAGAATTATGTGCAGTGATGGGCTTTACTGTGTTCATAACTTAAAGTCTGAGGGCATATGGGTGATTCAAGGGGTAAGTCTATAGACATTTATTTATCATTTTAATCTGTGAGGTCATAACTTGTATATGTAATGAGGGATTCACCTCTCTATGCTGTAAATATCATTGGTTAATAAAGGAATAACTTTGGCCTATAGCAGAGCTATAGGGGAGCAGAGCTGGGCAGGGAAAACTAAACAAAATGCTGGGGAAAAGGAGGCAGAGTCAGAGAGATGTAATGGAGCTGCCTGAGATAGATGTACTGAGACTTTGCTGGTAGGCCACAACCTCATGGTGATGTACAGATTAATGGAGATGGGTTAAATTAAGACATACGAGTTAGCAAATAAGAAGCTAGAGCTAATGGGCCAAACAGTGTTTTAAATAATATAGTTTCTGTATGATTATTTCAGGGCTGAGCAACCGGGTACCAACAAGCAGCCTTGTTCAACCCAACATGGGTAACTACATCCACATAAAAACTTAAGAAAACTTAAAAAGGAATCCTAGACACAAAAGAACAGAGTTAAGTTGGTTTGGTAGTGGCATATTCTTGGGTGGGCTCTGTTTGCTAGAAGCAAGCAGATGCATGGCTCTTTTAAGAGAGGCTTTCCTGATTCAGCAGTAGCAGAAAAAAAGCTGTGTATTTTGAAACTGCAGTTTCCTGGTTCACCAGCATAAATGGCTCTGGCTCTTTTGGGTGATTCAGATATGGAGCACTAGAATGACATTTGTGGGCCAGAGGGCTTGTATGCCCACTTGGGAAAGTAGCTGAGACCATGCCTGCAGCTCAGCACCTCCCAGCTGGACAGGCAGTGGGATCAGGACTGGTAGGAGTGCACAGACAGGAGAGCATGGCAGATTCCTGCCACCATACACAGTGATACTTCCAGACCTTGCAAAGCTCTGCACGACATATTTAGCTTACTCAGATAAAAAAGGGTTTATGTGCTGCATGCTTATTCTCAGAATTAAAGTGGTGAGTGTGACTCCTACCTGGCGGTCTCAGAGCTGGCTGTAATGGTACCTCCAATATTTTGTAAAGCAGAGAGAGGTAGAGCCAGCATCCAGAGCTGCTGCAACCAAGCTGTTTACCATGTTAAAAGCTCTTCAAGATAGTAAATAATTATAGATACACAATAAGACAGATTCAGATATAAAAGACCTCTAAATGGGTCACAGTGTTGAATAAATGTATGTAAGCTTGGAGAGAGAAGTAAAAGAATATAGAGAGTTACAAAAAGAAGTAAAGGGTTTTTTAAAAAATAAAACAAAGTCTTTAAAAAGACAGAGTACAGATAGTAAAAGATTAAAAGGAATAAAATGAATGAAGCCATGTAAATATGAAAAATGCACAGAGAGTCTATATTATGTAGATTATTGTGTTGTATTTAAACATTTTGACTGTGAAGGAGCTAAGTATAGAGAGAC